>JACXGI010005087.1:0-32109 GCA_016801175.1 Esox masquinongy | reverse complement strand
GACGAGGTGGAGGATGTGGTAAAGTAGCACAATAGCCAACTGTTTCTCTCTCTTGCACCTGCAGGGCCTGGCTTGGCTGTGGCTAAAAGAAAACAGAAAGAGACGCTCACTCACTCATGCATTCAGACACACACATGCACACACAAACACACACAAGCGCACACACTCACACAGGGAGAGGGAGAATGACTGGTACTGGCTGACTGAGGAACTCATAACACAGGAGAGGATTCCGGTAAGGATAGAGTGACATTTCGTGCCAAGAGGAGAGAGATGGATTCTGAACAAAGTGAACATGTGTGTGTGTGTGTGTGTGCGTGTTTGTGAGAGAGAGTGTGATAGAAAGAATAAAAATAGAGGGAGCAAGGGAGGGTGGGAGGGAATAAAAAAGTGTATCATTTGGCTTTGATAAAAGATGAGCTTTAGCTTAACTTCAATCACAATCTTACACAGATATACACACATGCACGCACGTGCGCGCACACACAGATCTGCATCTTATTTACTTGCTGTCTGTGGGAGTATAGAGTGGATATGACAGGACCAGTTGTTGCTGGTGAATCAGCTTAAGAAGCAGACAGAAAGTCAGACAGTTTGTGACAGGAGGATGACAGCCTGCTAGGGATTTACTGTACATCTCCCCACCAACCAGGAGCTACAGAGCATATACAATGATACACAACATGTGACAAATAAACACATACACAAATCAGGAAGGAGACTTCACCCTCGGTTCTCAGTGCGCTACTTTCTGTCAGTGCGATTCATTGCCAAATCAATTTGACCGACACATTCGGACCTCAGAAGTGAATGAAACCATGACCAAGGCCAAATGGGAATGGTAGGCATTCTCCCACTCTCCCTTTTCTCCCCTGCCCCTGGCTTGTCTCTCTTTCTCTTCCACTGTCATTCTTTTAATGTGATTGGCTTGGTGGGGTGGATGGGGCCCTTTCCATTGGCTGTTGATTGTGGCCAGTGTCTTCCAGGGCAGCCAATTTCCTCAACTGGAGCACTGATAGGAAACCAGAAATGTTGAAGTGATGGAGAGATATAAAGAGAGTGAGAGAGACAGGTACACAGACCAAGAGCAAAATAGGTTGTTACTCAACCACTTTTTCATTTATCAATTCTGCTCTCAACCATCCTGTAGTACACCATCAAGTTCTTGCCCTATTTTCCAGTTTAGTCTCTCCATCGATCTTTCCCTTCCTCTCTCATACAGTATACAACTCCGGAAAAAATTAAGAAACCACTGCAGCTTTTTCTTTCCTTTCCAAAAAAGTTGAAAAGGAATGTTTTGAGTGAGAAACAGAAGCATTCAATTTGCAGTGGTCTCTTAATTTTAACCCTTCTGTTCCTCACTCAAAACCTTCCTTTTCGACTTTTTTGGAAAGGAAAGAAAAAGGTGCAGTGGTCTCTTAATTTTTTCCGGAGCTGTATATACACTTTTTCTCTGCACCTTACTTAAACCTATGGATACACATTCATTTTTATGGCTACGCTGAGAAGAGATTAGATCAGGACTTTTCCATTAAGTATTTAGAATAAGCATCAGTGGATAGGGAAATGCAGGGAAATAAACAAACAGCAAGAGTATGGTCTCTCTGCCACTCTCTCTCTCAGCCCTCAACCATATCGACATACTTCCTTTATGGACTCCACATACTTCCTGTCCAGCCACTGACAGTCATGTTTGGAACATTCATGAACAATGTTGGACTGAATGGACACACAAACACACACACACAAAGCCCAGTCATTGGTCTAACATGCTTATTCTCTTCTAAACAGTATAGTGATAGCAACATTGAAGTAGTTGTATAGAGGTCTGTGGTAACACACAGACCGACAAATGGAGACCAACAGGCTCAGTTCATTGTTTGGAATTCTCCAACTCCCTAGATATGGCCTGTGAAACTCAGTGTGATTGACAGGTTGTCAGCAATGAGGAGCTGTAAACGCTGACTTCCTGTTGCATTCTGGGCAGGAAATGAACTCCTGACCTCTAATGAATTAGCACAGCCACATTTCAGGGCACCTCACACTGTTATGGGGAAAGGAGGGATGGAGAAGGAGCTATATATAAATATTTAAATGTTAAATCAAAAAAGCGATAGGAAGCTGTAGAATGGGAAAGGCGTCAGGGTCAATTAGAATTTCTCATCTAAACTGCCACTCGGCTGAACCTCAACTAAAATATCCCTGAGCCCCTAATTCCAGGACTGTCTGGAAATGTGCTAGTCTAATTGTATGTAATTTAATCATTCCAAATAGCTTTTCTGTAATTTATATTTTGCATAAGGTACAGAAGACAATAGAAAGGGGAGTGAGATTATAGAATAAAAAGTGGAAAGGGAGACAGGGAGAGAGTAAAAGAGAGTTGGGAGAGGTTAGAGGGAGATCGAGACAGAATTCCCCCGGTGAGACAAGTCTTAACCATTTACAATAACAAACATGAGGTCCATGACCTATGTCCCCAAGGACCACGGACTGCAACCCTCCTCCAGTCCCCCGCTGTCTCACTCTCCCCTCTCTGAACCCAAAAAGACTGTTGAAGAACTGTTTATTTTCTTTCCTTTTTAACACATTTAACATAAATATGCTGCTCAACAACACTCCAAATTGACATTAGAGAGATGAGTAGAGAGGCAGAAATGGGGACCCAGGCTTCTTAGCCAACTTTCTGTAATTTGTGCCTCACTTCTGTTTTTGTGTTTGACGGCACTTACAGTTGTGTATCAGATACTTTCAGCTGTTGCCTTGAGGTTTGCGAACTGCTTTCAAATTTGCCTGCATGTAAAGTAAAATAGATTAATTCTCTTGTGCGTTTCATTCCAATAACCCTACCTTTGACAAATCATTTAGAATATTTTTGCCCGGTTTTCACCATAACTATGTTGAGTTACACAATATCGCCGCATCAAGGACACAAAACTACATGTTACTTTGACGCTTTGTGCATAAAACCGTGCGTAAAAGGTTAGTTTGACCACATGCTCTCCACTGGGTGTCACTGTCCGCCTGCTTATAACCACACCCTCAACTCCATGCCTTTGGAGCGCACACTTTCAGTTAATGGGACGTTATCATATAAACCGGGAAAAATTATTTACCATGCTTTCATTGACGTAATCGTAATCGCGCGTGTTTGTGATTGTTAACTCTTTTTTACGTGCGTTGTGAAGAGCTGATTTCAGATCAGCGTTATTTTCTGAAAACGAACCAAACGGGTATTTATTATAATATTTAAACAAATTGATGAGAGGATGGAGTGGAATAGAATGTGCACCATAAGGGATAGGCAGTGACGGAAGAATACTTGGGGTTTCATGACTTTGTGTTTGACCTTTCCCGGAAGGAGAGCTAATCCCTGAATATAATAGACTCTGGCAAAGATATGGAAAATGGCTGCAACGTTATCTCTGTTGCCGGGGAGACCATCAGCGCTCAGGGTTGCCTGGTTATTAAGCGCGGAGTTTGTGTATATTGGAAAATACCGCTTTTTGTCATAACGTGTCACTCACAGACACTCATAGCCTAATGTTTTAAGCTTGATGCCTCTTTCATGCCCTCAGATAGGCAATACACGCGTTTCGTTACATGCAATTTATTATGAAGTGTGGAATGGGCCTTTTTCATTACTTGGGCAACTTTTCGTATATACATTTTTGTATATATTTTCAGGAGAAATTCATTGTTAGAGTATATTCGACTACAGGACCTGCGTAAACCTACATTAAAAACAAATACTGCCTTCAAAAATATGTGCTGCTGCTTTAAGTACAATAGGCCTACAGGCCTACAAGATATATTGTGTGTAATCTTTTAAAATTAAATAAATATGAAACAAATGAAAATATTACATGAAATTGAGGTAGCCTATAGTTAAAGATATATTTAAATATCCCAAATCCTACTCAAACGCACCCTGCGTTTACACCTGCAGACAAATTCTGATGTATTAGTTTTTCAATAATCCTTTGACCACTCAGATCAGCTGTGAAAAAGATCTGACATAAAATATCTGATGTGATCGTCATAATTGTCTTGGTATGCAATAGGTAAATAAAGGTCGGTGGATAATGTTTCTTAGATTAAAACAAAATACCTATGGTCATGTAGGCAGGCAGCCAAATTCGGATATTTTCAACAGTTGGCCTTAAACCCATACCATCAGATCTTTAACATTAGTAATTTTTCAGAGCCAACCGTTTTGGTAAAAATACTAATTAGAGAGAAAAACATCCGAATTAGGTTGCATGTGTGAACGAAGCCAAACATGCAAAGTTGAGTAGACCAAGCCACATTCTATATTCATTTATTAATTAATTTACTTATTCAAGTTCGTTATTCTGATATTAATAATAACTGATAGTTTATAGGTATATGGAATACTATAAACATCGGCCTAAATTACTTCCTCGCATCCAAAAAAACGAAATGAAATAAAACATGCAAATTATTCTCATTTTCGAATTGAGTCAGTATTAATAAAAGACTGGCCAATCTTAAATCATGTTGACATAAGAAATTGTAATTTAAACCATTCTTGCACACAAAAACGTCACACCATTATTATTCTGTTTCTTTTATCCATGGGAGGAATTAAGTGTCATCCCTCTGAAACGGTTATCCAGTGAAATCCAACATAAAATTATTAACTCTAGAGTGCGATACCACAACAAAGACCATGTATCTCAGATAAATTCCTAATATCTCTATCGCAATTGTAATATATATACTACTGAGTGAGCTGAATTTGAATATATAGGCAATCCAAATAGGCCTACACTAAAACCAAAATAAATATAAAGCTTTTGCACGTGATGCGTCAACTTGTAAATATTTCCATGGGTCCCAGTACCCCCTCCTAGCTATATGTCTATCATTCGGAGACATCTTCTCTAGTAAATGATGCATTCGATGCATTGGATGTATTTGTTGTGCGAGTTTGAAAAGGCAGCGATAATCTGGGAGAGGGAGATAAGAAATGCCATTTATTCCGCGGCACTTTGGAGCCTATTTCCCGGGCCGATCAGCCCCATTCTCCCGACACCTCCAGCAGCTCGCTGATAACGATTAGGCTATTTATTATCTTCACAAAGAACAAAGATTAGCTAGCACCGATGAAAAATTACCCCGGGATGGGTTATAATCAGAAGGAGGAGGACCCGAGGATCCAACGAGCATATTTACACACACACACACACACACACACAGTAGCCTTGACATCTCAGTTTCTTCTTCCTATTAAACAAACATTGCCTGTCGCTCACAGTATATTGCATAAGAGGTGTTTCGTATCCGCTACATGTGACAAACTGACGGGGCAAAACAAAATTATTCGATTAATTTGAATTGGATTATAAGCGTAATATGATAATAATAATTTCTGAATTAAAATACAAAATCAGATGTGAATAGCCTTCATTGTGGCTTGTCCATTGCATCGCAGTTGAATACAGGTGTTAGTGTATTCATTTACTGCGTAAATTATTACATTTCCCTTTGGTCAATTTTCTTTCTCTTGTTGCTTTGAATGGAATTACTGGTTTACTGCTGTCGCTGTGGACTGTGACAAAGAGCTGGGGGGGATTCGTGTGTGGTTGTGTGTGTGTGTGTGTGTGTGTGTGTGTATGTGCACGCGCGCGCACTCGTCTATGTGTGTGTTTTGGGAGGGGGGAGTAGAAAAGGGTGAGTGTGGAGAGATTAATTAAAAAAGTGAGATGGAAGTGGATGTTCGCCACAGATAAGGTTTTATCTCGTGCACATCAAGGGCGCTCCCGTTCTGCCCGCCACACCAGATCAAAAGGGCTCGCGCTAAACGCGGCTGCCCGTCGCAGCCAGCATTGATATCTTCACATTATTATGCTGATGAGTTTAATATTTGGCATACTTAAATATGTTGGCTGGGTATATATCCAAGATTTCATTGCGCACAATGCGGTCACTTGTTAATGCACCATTTCATTTGTGACACTGAGGTTCTCTCCTCTCCTGTCTTTTAAACAGGATTATTTTATGAGCTGTGATGGCAGTACCTGATATGGCACAATCGAAATATTTCACCGTCATCCGATCTAACAAGCCTGCGTTCAGTCCTATTGTGATTAAGTTGACATGGACCTTCCGGCTGTAGACTCCACATCACTGACAAACTCCCCGCCCAACCAATATCTGTCATTTGTAAAGTCATTCAACTTAGCCGGATAGCCTTAACAAAAATATATATTTTTGAATAACTATTAAATACATTTTGAGAATTCAGAATAATGCTCCCAAATATTGACTAATAATCGACCTTTTTAAATGACACGTAGGCCCACAGATAGGCCATTTACCATGTTTAAGGCCCTACATGTTTTATTATAACAAAACTGACATTAGGTTAATTACAGTGTAGCAGAGTAAGCTAGAAACTATATCTAAATGTAAATAATATCGTAACTGAATTACATTCTGTTGTAGTTTGATGGTGTTTTAACTAAAACAAAATAATTCAGAAAGGGGTTTCATAGTAATTGCTTGTTTTTACAGGTAGTCGTGTAATTAACTACTGGAACTTCACACCATATTTTTAACTGTTTCTTGCAATTATAAAATAAAATGTGTTTGAAATAGGCAATACTTTCTTTCTTAGCCCCAGACCCGCCTATACGTCCTTAAAACATAGTCGTTGTGTTTTCATACCCGGAATAACTATTCCATATATCATATGATCTCGAAATAATTCCTTCCTGCAATTTGTCATCTATGATATTTCAGATTAACATGTGAGTATATGTGTACGTCTAGTCAGGATGTTAAGAGTTAGTAGCTTTAAGTTAATTAAACTCCTTTCAGCATGAAGTCATTTGTAGCTTGGTAAACTTTATATATTCGAAGCAGGGCCTATCTTCCCAAACACGACTATAGCACTACATCTCCACATGATAACAATAATAATCATTGTCGTCATTATGATTACCAATTGTTAAAATAATAATTAATAAAGACAGAATGGTCTGTACTACTCCAGCGTATATTAGCTTTTTGCAATGATAAACGGCTGAAACGGGTTCCCTTTCGTTTACAGTCAAGACGCGCACGAACAAATGAATCAGTAAATGCACAATTCCACGCGCTTGTAGAGACATTGTGATGATGCACACGACCACCGAAGGACCAGCGGTGTCAGTACTCTCATACAACACACAACTGCCACAATGTACCCAGCTTGCGGGAGATAGCTGCCACATAGCAACAGAGAACCGTGGCAACCTCTTTCTCTCGCTCTCTCTCCCTCTCTCCCTCTCTCTCTCAAGAAGGCGGCTAAGAATGAATGACGGAGTAGTCACGCTTCTAAACAATCGTTTTCATTATCCGTTACAGGGATAACAGGCAAAACCTTTTCAAGGGTTGATTGTGGTGAAGTCATCTACATTTTGATGAAAAGCACGATTAATTGAGAAGGACATATTACAAGCATCATTGCAATGTTCATAGACCAAGCTGTAGCGCAGTGACACTCAACAAAATCTCAACATGGTGGTGCATTTCAAAAATGACTCGAACTTCATCGTAACACAGCGAATGATGGGCACTTTGAGCAATTTGAAGGGCTCGCCTTTACTTACTGACAGTAGATCTGCATTTTTCTGAATCTGAATTGGATTTTTGATTATTTGATTATTTGTGTGTTACACATTAAATCTGGGTTTTAGGACCACGAAACCCTGTCCTCGCACCTGCCCGCAGCTGAGCGACGAGCCCATGATGGTCTCGTGAGGCAGCTTTACCAGAGCTCAGCTTGCGTAAAGGCTGTTTATCAAGTGAAGTGTCTGTATAAAGGAGGTGAATGGAGGAGTAAAATGTACATTAGATTATCTCATTAGCAAGAGGGAGAAAATTAACATTTATAAATACAAAATGAGACCTCAACTATAGACCACTTGTATCAATCTACCGGAGTGAGAAACATTTGTTAAGTCAAAGGTCTGTCTCATCCATTCAGGCTTCAGTTAAATGAGGTAACACATTAATCTAAGTGCTGTCAGGTCAGCATTAGTGAAGTACTGTATATGGCGATTGCAAACAGAAATAGAGTTAACGGTCTGTCAGGCTGACACCAGCTCATCTGACATCAGTTTCAGTGATCTGTCAAAATTGTCAATACATGCAGCTTGCCAAATTATGTTTGAATGTCAAGCAGTGGAAACATATTGGGAAAACATCATACAGAAAACGATTTGCACCATGTCATATCAGAATTGACCTCATAACCTTTCGTTCTGTCTTGAGTTTGTGTAGAGTTTAACTATCCAGAATGTGGGAGTTTTCTGTTACAGTTGTCCTATTTGTTTGGCTAGGCTCTTGACTGCCTGTAAAATATGACTTGACTTCAATCCCAATTGCTCTCTGGCAGCTGTAACTGACTCAACAAGGTTGTCTCTATCACAAACGGGATGTGTGGCTTATATAGCCTAATTCATGAAGACGTAATGAGGTCTCATATGTGTCTTCCTTTCCATTGCGGCATCTGTATCAGCATGGGCAGCACCACTGAGGCAATGTCCATGTTGAAGTAGTCAATTTCAGTTTAATTAATTGGCTGATTGATCCAGGGTATCTGTTGGCAGTTGTGATCACAAGGCCAACAAGGATGAATCAGGAGGGATCAGCCTTTGACCAACAAGGTCATGTTGAAGGATCAGACAATCAAATTGGAGGTAACATCAAGTTGACTACATTTAAAACCATTTTACATTTTAAAGTACCCATTAAAGGTGAGTTTGCTACTGTATCGCTTCTAGCCATGAGCAGACAGGTGCCTGACACAAAACTGTACACGCATCATAGCATACCTACCAATGAATCGCTATGAGATACGCATTACAAGTGATAGTGTAACCACTATGTGACCCAAACAACATTCCATATGAGAAGCACATTTGCCATATCATCATATTAAATCATCTTTGTCCAGAAACAGGAAGTGACTAACCTAAAATAATATAACATGTTTTTTGTTTCCATGAGTTTAAAGGCACTATTTGGGGTGTTTTTACAGTCTCCCTAAATAACTATGAGTGATTGGAGGTGTTTCAGATATAATTATACACCACTGCAGTATTTAGAAATTTTGTGCTGGGAGAATTAAAACAACAACAAGTCATTGGTTGACTGAGCCTGCCATCTGCTCTAAATTAATGGAATCATGTTTTGTAGCAATAATTGTGGCCTTTGTTTTTCTCCGACAGTGGGCTCAAACTAGTGGCGGGTATGCATGGTTATATTTTTTCAGTGGAGCCATTGGAATCGACAATGTTCAGTCCAATGGTTGCGAGTTCGATTCCAGCAAAAGGTGAGACATTTTTTGGCTATGGAATTGTGTTGTATAGATCAAAAGTTTTCTGTTTTTGTAACCTTACCCTTAATCTTCATCCTAACCCTAACCTCAGTACTGTGATGCCTAACTGTAACCAAACCCTAACCTTATTCCTAACCCTAACGCCAGTAACGTCAGGCCTAACCTTAACCCTAAGTTAACCTTTACTGTTAACTGTAAATGTTATTCATAAAGCATTACATCCAAGCCTCTTCCTCCACTTTTGGATAATAGGAAATAATTGATTTATGTTTTCAATATTGTCATAATATTTTTACTATTTACGTGAGCTTTTGCCCTCAAAAGTTAGTATATCTTAGCAATTTATAAACACTTTTTACCAGAAAGGTGAGTTCTGGACATTTCTAGAACTAAGCTATAAAGCATTTTTACACTAGAATTTCATTCAGATGAACAAGATTTGTGGACAGATTTGCTTGACGATACATTATTTATATTGTGTAAACAGGTAAAAATCTTAATTGTCGCAAGTCACCTTCCCGAGGCTTATTTAAATTATGAGAAAAAAAACAAAAAACACTAGATAGACTTATTGGTTGCATAATAATTTATTACAAGTTTTTGTTTATGGTCATCATGAAAAAAATACTCTATTTAGTCAAAAATCTTAAAAACTGCCAAATAAACAGCTATACAATATCTTGAATCATGGTTGAAACACTGCCATGACATATATTTAGACAATGTTGTGACATGTATTGCATTGTTTTATGTCTGGTGATGACACCTAGCTACATAAGAGTTTCAAAAACCACACAAGGCACACAGATCTAACTGATATACTGAATCGTCTCATAACCCGTCAGTTACATAAACATTTAAGTCATTTTGCAGATTCTGTCTTCTAAAAAAAACGTACAGTAGTGAGTGCACACCTGTTTTATAGGCTACTGTCTCACTTAGGGAATCAAAAACACAATCTTGGCCATGGCAGGCTCATGCCAAGTGAGCTACAAAAAGTCATAACGTAGTAATTACACTGTCATAATGCGTATAATAAGACTTACCATGACAGATATTGCATTATTTTACGGCTGGCTTTAACACCTACATAAGAGTTTTAACTCACAAATCCTACCACATAAGGAAAACCATTTCATGTCATAGCTTATTACTGTATGCTATGTGTAAATGTTAAATAATATTGTCTAAAATTGGCCATAAAATTATCCTTGTAAATGCACAAACTCTGAATCCATTTGTATACATGCAAACTAAAATCTGGTTGCAACAGAAAACATCCTACGTTACTTTGCTGAAAATATCAAAATACATTTTATAATGGTTTCTAAAAGTATTATGACAATCTTAATTAAATAATCTTCAGATGTCTGTATCACATGTAGGCCCATATGTCAATCATCAGCCTCAATTAGGAAGTCCTGCCCTGCGCCTGGAATAGGCCATTTCATAAGGCACATAAATGACATCAATTAAAATGGTATCAGTTTAGTTTAGTTGTAATAACATTGACAGTTTATGGCAATTCGTGTTAGTTATGGTTGTGTTATAAGATGTTGTAATGCAATGCTTGCTGTAAAGCAGTGGTTCAGCCTTTCCATTCATTAAATGTATTCCAGAACTAGTGCACCTGAAAAAACTTGACTTGCAAAAGTAATTATCAACCCCTTAACTGCTTGAATCAGGTGAGCCAGTTCAGAACTACAATACGTAAGACGTATTGTATGATGGCTGGAGGACTCCAAGAGAGGTCTGCAAACCACTGATGTAAGGTTTTGTGTTATTTTATTGAGTACTGTTTTTTTTCTCTGGTTTACATTCACAATTTTCCAAGTTACGACATAGTGTTTTCATATGTTTTCATAGGCCTTCAACCTTACTAGATTTCATCATTTGCTTTAATGAGCGTATTCATTCGTTTTTTGGTACTTCTCCTTTGCTATATGGGACAGTAGGCTATATCACAGGCCAATATAATCTACCAAATGCCAATCCTGCCCTCTATTAATAACGACTGAAGTGGTATGTGGATTTTTCCTAGATTTATGTCGTTTAGCAGACGCTTAAATTCATACTTTTTATGCGGGCACTCGAAGGAATCAAACTGAAACACTGGTGTTGCAAACAACATACTCTATCAACTAAGCTCCACTAGACTAGATCTTCAATTGATTAACTAACAATTAAATGTTGTATGCCACGTTGTCTAGTATAACATCTAGATTGTATAGTCTATAATACATGATAACACACTTATTTTACTTATTTTACACACTATCCTTGTGTGGACCCCAAATATTACTCTCATTCAAAATTCTATTTTCTTAACCCAGAATCCCAAGAACTCCTCAAAACAATTCTAACTTTAAACCCAATCACTCTTACCATAAAACAAACCGAGAAATTGCTTTTTGGGACCTCATTGGGACTGGCGAAATACCTCCACAAGGTGACGTTTTCCATTTCCAGGATAGATATTTAGTTCCCGCCATGACGGTAAAGTTAGCCTGTACACAAATACACATCATCTCACCACTCTGCACTCACAATGCAGCGCTCAATATCTGCAAGGTGCCCCAATTTGGTTCTTGCCAACTTTGACAATGGAAGAGCGATGAAGCACAGAACAATAACATTTGCTTATGATCAATGTGATTATTGCATTTCTGAAAACCTTCTTTGTTTCCTGAAAGGAACCTGTTACATCTTTACTACAACCCTGTTTCCAAAAAAGTTGCGACGCTGCATAAAATGACAATAAAAACACAATGCAATGATGTGCAAATCAATTATCTCTATATTTAATTGAAAATAGTACAAAAACAATATATCAAAGGTTGAAACTGCAAAATGTTATTGTTTTTAGAAAAAAACATGCCCTTTTTGAATTTGATGGCAGCAACACATTTCAGAAAAGTTGGGACAGGGGCATGTTTACCATTGTGTTGCATCACCTCTTCTTTTAACAATATTCACTAACCGTTTGGGAACTGAGGATACCAATTGCTGTAGTTTTGAAATTCACTTTCAAATGTATTCCCATTCTTGTTTGATATAGGATTTCAGCTGCTCAACAGTTCGGGGTCTCCTTTGTCGTATTTTTTGTTTCATAATGCACCCAATGTTTTCAATGGGGGACAGGTCTGGACTGCAGGCAGGCCATTTTAGCACCCGGACTCTTTTACTAAGGAGCCATGCTGTTGTAATATGTGCAGAATGTGGTTTGGCATTGTCTTGGTAGAAATAAACAAGGCCTTCCCTGAAAATGCACCCCCATACCATCATGGATGCTGGCTTTTGAGCTGTGCGCTGATAACAAGCCGGATGGTCCCTCTCCTCTTTAATCCAGAGGATGCTGCGTCCATGATTCACAAAACGAATTTCAAATTTTGATCTGTCAGACCACAGGACAGTTCTCCACTTCATCTCATTCCATCTAAAATGAGCTTGGGCCCAGAGAAGGCGGCTGCATTTCTGAATCTTGTATATATACGGTTACTTCTTTGTATGGTAGGGTTTTAACTTGCATTTGTGGATGCAGCGATGTACTGTGTTCACAGACAATGGTTTTCAGAAGTGTTCCTGAGCCCGTGCAGTGATTTCCACTGCAGAATCGTTTGAGGGCCCAAAGATCACGACCATCCAATATTGGTTTTCGGCCTTCTCCCTTGCATACAGAGTGTTCTCTGGATTCTCTGAATATTTTAATGATAATTATGTACCGTAGATGTTGAGATCCCTAAACCCTTTTCTCAATTTTACATTAAGAAATTTTATTCTTCAAGTGTTGCACTATTTGCCGGTGCAGTCTTTCAGAGAGTGGTGAACCCCTCCCTATCCTCACTGCTGACAGACCCAACCTCTCTGGAATGATCTTTTAATACCCAATCATGTTATTGACCTGTTGCCAAATTACCTAATAAGTTGTGTGATATTCCACCAGGTTTAGTTTTATAGCGTTACACAACTTTTCCAGTCTTTTGTTGCCTCTGTCCCAACTTTTTTGTAACGTGTTGCTGGCATCAAATTCAAAGTGGGCATATATTTTTCAAGAAACAATAAAATGTCTCAGTTTCAACATTTGATATGTGGTCTTTGAACTATTTTCGATGGAATATAAGGTTGAAATAATTTGCACATCATTGCATTCTGTGTTCATTTACATTTTACAGAGCGTCCCAACCTTTCTGGAAACTGGGTTGTAAGAACATGGGTTATATAGTACAGTGTAAAAATAACTAACAGTTGTATCATCAAAACAGTATCTCCTGATATGCAGGCTCTCTTTTCCACCCCCACTGACTGAAGACTAAGTATTTGGCAATAGGTTAATCAGATTCTGCTGTCTGACACTTCTAAGTAAGCAGGTAGAGGGAACTGGTGATACAACTCTGACCTCCATCATCAAACCAGGAATTATGTTCACAAGAATGCCATAAACAGATATATTCCAGCTACTATGTCCATACCATAGCCCATCAGACTGCAGTTCCCTTTATTGATTGCGTTTCAAATTAGACCCAAAGTGTTCTCTGGGGTCAAATCAAATCCCTGGTCAGGCTAGTGTGACCAAATCTAGCTGTCTTCTGTCGCCAATGGATGTATGTAGACACATCTCTAAACCACAGCAAAGGTCAAAAGACTGTACGTTATTCATTATTAATGCCACTATACCGTCGACATATCTATTGCAGCCCTCCCAGTAGAGTGTCTTTGAAGTTGTGTTCTTCGAGTTCATCCTTTGGGACGTAAGCAGATCTCGTGCTCCCACATCTGCTTATATTCCTTTAAGTGTTATTAAAAGTTCATCTCCTGATTATTATTTTTTTATCCTGTAAAATGCGGTGACGTCAGGGAGCGGCGTCAGATTGGCGGCTAGTTGGCCAGACAGGGCCTCGAGCGAGCTCTCTGCTCACATTAGTCCCTGTCGTTCATATTCACTCTTTCGCCTTGCTATAGATTGCTCGCGCACTCACGCTGGTACACACGCAAACGCTCAGAAAAACGGCTGGATATTGTAGTCCGGGCAAGCTGGGTCCGTCACTGAATTATTCACTATTATCAAGTGTTCCTGCAGAACGCAACGCGACGAGGTACTGATTGTGTTAACAATCTATCGTATTTTGATGAGCACGCATGCTCGCTTATATACTCACAATACCTAGTCAAACATGCACTCT
The DNA here is from genome assembly GCA_016801175.1 of Esox masquinongy. Taxonomy (NCBI): domain Eukaryota; kingdom Metazoa; phylum Chordata; class Actinopteri; order Esociformes; family Esocidae; genus Esox; species Esox masquinongy. The sequence continues at coordinate 17,580 of JACXGI010005087.1, read as the reverse complement.
TCTCTCGTTTCATGTTAGATTGCACCAGTGCAATAAGTGCGACAAATATATACAATGCTTTACGCGTGGGATGATGAGGACACTCCACTCACATGGTCTTCAGAGTCCAGTGGCGACACTCATTGCACTTGTGAATGGGCTACTCGGTCTACTGGCCTGTATTACTGTGACCACATACTACACAAACCTGGTTTAGTTTAATGGTTTAATGGTTACTTATGAAGTAATGCAGCGTGTGTTCAACTTGTTTACTAAACTAAACTAAAAAAACATGTTAATAAAAATGACGTGATGACTGGTAATAAGACGCAATGTGGTGTAAGAGAAATAGGCAACGAAGACACTGACCTAGAGACCAGCGGTCAGTCACTGACTGTCTTAGAAGTTTGCGTTTGCGTAGTTACGATGAACAACACGAAATTAAATCCAGGTTTTTCCATATTAGCCTATATAAATTAGCAGTACCAATGATATTATAGATTTAAGTATCCTACAACTTAAAAAATACATATATATGTGTGTATATATATATATATATATATATATATATATATATAAATCTCATCCATGTGAGAAAATATATTTCTCCCATGGTTGAGCCCATTACGCGTTGGCCCTTTGCTGCATCTCTAGTAAGATGATCCTGCTGATTACAACGTCCTGGGATGAGACTAGTATTCACTACAAGGGTCATCGTTGTCTGTTCGTTGTTGCTTGGGAGAGGGTGAATGGCATGGAGATTCCGTGGAGGGCGTAGTCAGCATTGTTATTCAGAATCCAATTGGCTGTCGCAGAGTCAACGCTAAACCCAAGACGCCGCCCCTGCGCGCATGACATGGAATTCACTGGCGCCAGGGCTGACAGTTAGTACAGCTGCACGTCGCTAGGCCTGTCCGTCTCCACCGGAGTTTACCCAGCCGATAACCCTGCACTAAAACCAAAGAAAATAGACCAAAGATATTTTGGAAAAGTTGAATCAATACAGCAAAGGAAAATAGTTTTCTAACTGAAGAAGAATTGTCCCAAAGTGGCTTGAAAACGGAATAACTAACCTCGCTTATACTGACAAGGTATTATTTATATAAAATATTTTCCCCTTGTATGTAAGGGGTATGTAACTTGTATGTAAAAAATAATCTGATCAGTAAGAATTATAACCGTTTGTTCTGAGTGGGCAACTGACGATTAATTTATGTGGTAAAGGCATGGGTTCAAAAGTAACCTACAGATCTGTGAGGATGATTTGGTGATTTCTGGTTCCTTTGAATGGGAGTAGGTGGGGTGATTCACTCGAATGCTTCTTGTGTTGCATCTTTAAACGCATCGCTTACAAAATGCACCTAAAGGGACCGGCCGCTCTGAGTTATTTTCTAGGACTAGACAGAATAGCATAATCGTAACGCCATACAATGTAGCTTATACGTCCGAATAAATAATATTCTATTTTTGGTTGTATTACAGGTGTCCTGAGCCAGGCACTACTCGATACCTGTTGAAGAAGCAGAGAGATAAGAAGAGCTCAATTTGACTACGAGTAAAGACCGAAATATAGGAGACTGACTAGCGTAAAGTCTCAACACATCTGAGTTGTTTTCCATAATAGGACATCTGTATCAGTGGAGAGAGACGCGTTTTGCAAAAACCAAAGCAGAGAGCGAGAGAACGGTTCAGGAACAAGCTGTTCTCTCCCTAGAGGGTCCTCTTCGCTTTTCACCCTGTTTGTCCAACACGGAGAGACCCACACAGACATGGATGTAGCGGCTGATCCGCCTCGGTGGATGCACCACCACGCCGTGCTCAACGGCCAACACCCGGACTCTCACCACCCCGGCCTTTCACACAACTACATGGAGCCAACCGCACAACTTCTGCCCCCGGACGAAGTGGATGTTTTCTTTAACCATCTGGATTCGCAGGGAAACCCGTACTACCATAACTCAGCTCATGCGCGGGCAAGAGTGTCCTACAGCCAAGCTCACGGTAAGATCTCACATTTACCTAAATAATGCAACTTTCCAGATAATAAAGCCCACTGTAATTTCTGCATTAATTTACTAAGTTAGTTGAAATTGTCAGAGCGCATGGAAGACTAATTTTCTCGAATCAACAAATCGTGCGAATATATATTTGTTTGCAAAATAGGTTCTGCAAGTTCCAAATAACTTACCAGAACCCATGTTTTTTCCTTAATATTTATATCCAATATAATATAAAATGTTGACATAAGAAAAAACAACATAAGAAAAAAACTGATGGGTTATAATTTATTTGTTTTTTATCTGAATAGGCTATAACTGCAAACAGTGAATTTTGTGCCCCTCGCAAATCGAATAAACTTATTCCACAAAATGAGGGCTGTGGTGTGGTAACAACACTAATTGGCTGTCTGACCGTTGAGATAAAAAAAGCTGCCAGTAATTCCAAAAAACTATTCACTGTCACGCGAAATAAAATGTGCGTTTATCCCGTTACTTCACCACATTAGGTACGTGACTTTGTTTCATATTTCTGAAATATGCAATAACAAGAAGGAAAAAAAATGTCTGTATATGTTCTGCGAACGATGTATTTTAAACCACTCACGAATCAAACAATTTCACATAACGATGGATTATTGTCATGTTGCGTCAACAGATGAATGACTGGTGACCCAACTATGACATCACAAAATGACCATAATCAGAGTTGAGAATAAAATAATTAGCCTTTTGTAAGCCTATGAATTCTAACTATAAACATTCATTTTCACTCTATCAGCACGGCTCGCTGGTAGTCAGGTCTGCCGGCCGCATCTCATCCATAGCCCAGGGATTTCATGGCTAGAGCCCGGCAAAGCGGCCCTCTCAGCCGCCCACCATCACAATGCATGGGCGGTCAGCCACTTCAGTAAGACCGGGCTGCATCCCTCAGGCTCCGCGGCACCAGGCGGTCTTTCCGCAGTATACCCCTGCAGCAGCAACGCAAACACGGCCTCAGCATCCTCCTTAACGTCGGCGTCCCATTCGAGTCCACATCTGTACAGTTTCCCCCCTACACCGCCGAAAGATGTTTCCCCGGACCCCGGAGCCACCTCTCCCTTGTCCTCTACCCCGAGAATGGATGAAAAGGAGTCTATCAAGTACCAAATGTCCCTTTCTGACAGCATGAAGATGGAGGGTTCCAGTCCTCTCCGGAGCAGCCTAGCCTCAATGAGCACCCAGACCCCATCCACGCACCACCCTATACCGACCTACCCCACTTATTCTCTCCCGGCAGCGCATGACTACGGGAGCAGTCTTTTCCACCCTGGCAGCCTGCTCGGAGGATCGTCTTCCAGCTTTACCCCGAAATGTAAAAGCAAAACCCGGTCGTGCTCAGGTGAGTCTCTTCTTGATAATGTGGGATTTCAAACGTTGACTAGCTACATAATGATAACGACGACGATGATGATGATGATGATTAGTTGTAGTAGCCTAGTAGTGGTTGTAGCAATAGTAGTAGAAGCATGATAGAACACGCCGAAAGTATGTTTTTGGCCACGTGTAGTGTAACAGACTAGTTGTTATCAAAAACAAACAAGTTAAGTTGAAACAAGAACAATAAGAAATCTTTCCCATGTAAAGTTAATATTATAGGAAAGTGTATCGAATTACTGCTACTCGAAACATGGAACTAAATTTAAAAAATAAAATAAAATCTTCAGACCAAACAATAGTCCTAAATATATTATCCGTAAATGTAATATTCGTTTTATAATAATAATGGTATACATGGCATGTTCAAAACAGTTTCAAAGTATACATAAACATCCTTAGAAAACGGGACAAAATGGGCTAATAATATCATAAACACAATTAGCCTCGACCTGGAAGTGGGAGTGGTATTCAGTGGATAATTGGGCTGAGGTGACCTGGGTGCATGTTTCGTTTCACAGCTCTTTTCACACTCACATACACGTTTCGTAGCTATTTTATATCACACAGACAAACACACACACACACACACACACACACACACACACACACACTTTGGTTTCTTTCGTTGCCAAAAGTAAACACAATCCGCCTTAAAGAACTGGAAACTATAGGCCCCTAGACAAGCGTGCACCTAAAGCAGTGTCACATATCCACATAGTAGTAATCCTGTAAGTGAATTGGTCTGCACGGACCAAGAATGGTATATCAAAATCCATTTTTATTTTCACAAGGACAAAACAGAATATGCCTATTATTTATAGGCATATAAAACGTTTACCAAAAAACGGGTTATATTAGTTATTAGGGTGGGGGTTTTGTGTACATATGTACAATAGATGGTGTGAGGTTGTAATATTATGTTAGTTATGTTCTCACTAATTTTTTCTGCAACGTTTTACTATTACCGCTTTGACCAATTGGCTATATCAATTCTGCATAGTGGTTTACAGTATGAATACGTGATATAAACATATATTCTTATAACGACGATAGGTTATATGCTTAATGACGATAAGAAACACTACTTTTTGTAAACAGTGAAGACAAAATAGTCCTGCGAGTATAGGTCCTAGGCTAATAATGTACTTATTTGGGTGAAACGGACAGGTATTGCCATAGCGTATTGCCTGGTCTTGCGCACACACCCAAGACCTCTGATGACGCGTTTATTATCCTCTTTCGTCAACCGCGACTCAATTACGCTCATACTAGCTTGGCCTTGAAAACGGCGAACTGGATACAGCCCCGGAGGTGTGAAAGGAAGATCTGCTCGCGCGTATAGCCAAACAATCTCAGTATTTACAATGCGTCGTTTCTTTGTTACATAAAACAGCATTGTCGAGACTGACATTTGGCGACTGTAGACAGAGCTGATTGCCTTCAAGCAGTCCCTTTTTACTGAGCACGAGTATTCATTTGTTGGAAAAAGAAAGCATCAACAAAAAATGTATTCACCATATTTCATAATGAGGGATTAGATGTCTCAACATAATGTTTTTTTTAAAAAAAAAACAGTGCTTGTGCTATTATGGTCATTTTCAGACAGGCATCATTTCGTTAGGAAGACCCGGCTAGACAGATGATCCTCCTCACTAAATGTATGTGTTAGTCTCTCTGATAATACTGTCCCGATACTAGGAACCTGTCTCTGTGGGGATGTCCATAGCCTACCATCTAGTGCTATATCATCACACTATTCTGGTGGAGTCCCTGATCATACATAGAGCCACTTCCTGTTGGATTTACCCGAATCCAGGCCTCCTTCCTCACTCTTTCTCTCATTCCCTTGGTCTCCCCCTTTTCTCCCCGTCTCCTTCTCTGGCTGCCTATACTCAGCATTATCTGGAGCCGATAGAGGCAAATGCCCCTATTACACTAGTATTAAGTCATAAAATCTAGACGAACAATCTGTGTGTTAAGACAAACGTTATAACCAGCACACTTTTGAAAAATGACTGTCTTACCTTGCATGGTGGTTTTAACTGTTAACAGCGAATGTCACCTTTCTAAGAATTCTGATTCAAATTGAGTTGGAGCCCACAATGATGAGGTAATGAGGCTGAGATAGTAACAGGTTGATGTTGACACCACATACATATACACATGCATGGACACGCGCACGCACGCACACACACACACACACACACACACACACACACACACACACACACACACACACACACATACAACCACTAAAGATGAATATTTATTCTACTGTAAATTATGGGAGGATTGCAGGTAGTCTATCAGTTAGAACCTTGGTAACCAAAAGGTTGAAAATTCAAACACCATAGTTTACAGGACAACCTGTCAATCTACCCTTGAGTAAGACACTTAACACTAATTTCCCCTGTGTTGCTGTCAATAAAAAACACTTACTTCACATAAGCACCCGATATTTCATCTTTTAAATCAATCACAGCAAAAGGAAGAAAACCCAGACACCTTTCTGAAACATTACTTGGTCCCAACAGACCCAAAGCTGAACGAAACGTAACTAGATCAGACACAGAAAAGCCTGGCAGCATTTTCATGTTGTTCCAAGAGTGTGCAGAGGGTTCAAAACAGTCTCTCACAAACTTCAAATCAAAAACACTCAGCCTACTCATAATAATGGCAATTTAAGAACAGAACTAAGGAGCTGTGGGTAGAAACAAAACATTGATCCTCAAAACGTTTTCCATGCTTCAGTGTACAAATATGCACTCATGGCCAGCCAGTTTTTCAGAAGAACAAACCTTAACTGATTCAAAATGTTACATCCCAGTACAACAGGTTACTTAAAATGTTACATCCTCACTGCAACGGCAACAGTGCGTTTGTATGATACATTCCAGTTGACGGGTTAATTTTATAAATGTCCCTGTGCCTTTCCTCCACCTGCATGCTGCTCAGAGGGGCGCGAGTGTGTCAACTGCGGAGCCACCTCCACCCCCCTGTGGCGGCGGGATGGGACGGGCCACTATCTGTGCAATGCCTGCGGACTTTACCACAAGATGAACGGCCAGAACCGACCCCTCATCAAGCCCAAACGCAGACTGGTGGGTACCGCACAAACTCCAAACCACACACACAGAAACACAAACAGGTAGAGTGTTGAGCGCAGAGACGCGAGGGGGAAAATAGGGCCGTGGGGGGGGGTGCACAATTCCAGGAAAGTTATATTTTCCCAATCAGTTTCCGGGAATTGTGTTCCATACTGGCCCCTCTGCGCTCCGGTACACAGGTTGCTAGTGAAGTGCAGCTATCTAGGTTGTTTCTGCTATCATTATTGCTGCAACTTCTGATACTGTCACTGATACCAGGGCCATTGCAGGCCTCTCTGTCATCTCTGACTGTCACTATAAAGCACCATGATGGTCTGCTGTGGAGGTTCAGAGACTCATCCTAGTCACACAGCCGTATTTGGCAATAGGAAACATAGACCCGTGTGTTGCTTTTCTTTGTTAGTGAATATATGCGACTGGCGTGTGCAATACATAAATGGCTATCTCCCTGTGCTATCTCTCCGTGTCTCTTGGCTAAGTGCTAGACCGAGCCTGCTTCTTGCTTGGCTGATGTTACATTGTGTATTTCTCATGGTTAACTAATTTCAACATCATTGTTTTGTTTTCCTATAAGAGTAGCAGGCAGGTCAGATCCACACTGATACCCAGTCAGACAGGAGTTCAGTGGACTATGTAAATGTTGTCATTACTGAAATTGCAGACTTAATGTGCTGCCGATTCCACTGATTGGGGTTAAATGCTAAAAGCTAATATTTTCATGTAACAGTAACTATCTACAGTCCAGAGCTAACCAGACTTGAAAGCATTTGATCAATGAAGAAGGCACATGTATAAAAAACCTGTGATGGTGGGAATTGACCCAAAGCGATGTAGAAAGATGAACATATACTTTAGAACTGAAAATCCGTTGGCCATTTGAATTTATATCAAAGACGAAAGCAAAGAAATAGAATTTGCCACGGTCAGTGGAAAGATATGATGACATCTACAAATGACAAAGTCTCTCGTACAACATGTGAATAGTTCCTGTATTTCTTAAAATGTTAAATATGGCACAGTAATACTGCTTGTTGACTAATAAGAATAATAATGTAAATAATAATTTAAAATAGCATTCATAATAACCATAGCAATACTGATTACACTGAGCTATAATTTACATAATAACCTTTTGAATAGATTTTTTCTAGCAACTAATGTTTAAACTTAGCAATACTTTTCTCCAAACCTTTATTGAATTCATTTGGAAATCCATTCTTTTTTAGAAATGTATTCATTATTATAAAACAAATTGTCATCATCACTTATCTTGAAATACAGGGGTAGCCAGGCCAATTTTCTGGAAATTTTGAAAAATATTTGGAACTTGGATGTATGCCTAATTAGGATATGCCTATTGAAATGACTTAGGAATTTGTTCCCAAATGTCTCAGGAATCAGGATTCATAATAAGATTACCAATCTATTAATCAAAGGCGATAGCCTTGAAGCATTAATACTTAACACACAAACAGGTTTGGACTATTTAACACCTCATATTTCATGTCGACTACATTTCTTAAGGACCATCCTTGAGAATAATCTTGTTGGCATCTTGACTATAGAATGGTCGAGAAAATATGACTGAAGCATATACAATGGGACATTTTATTTTCACAAGGTCTCAGCCGACGGCAAAAAGACTCCACTGATTGGAATCAGCCCATGTAGGCTTGTTTATATAGAAGTATCACCGACGAGAATACATTTTGATTCTTCTGAAACATTTCTATCGTGGCTTGAGTTTGTTTTGTAGCCCCAACGCTATAGGCCTTGATACGGTTGCCCCTAAAAATATTTCATAGTCCAAAGTATATTCCAAAACCACTATCAATAGGCTTAAGTATAAACGTAAGTTAAAAAATAAATGTAAATGAATTTTCCCTACAGTCCTAATGTACAAAAAAATGCATTCGATTATTTTCCATATAAGTCAGTGGCCCGTGCGTTTCAGCTTGCGTGTTTTCATTGCTCGCGAGTGGGGCCTTCCAGTTATTTCCTGTCCGGAAATCTGTCGGTACCGATAAGGATGCGGGGCAAGCGCATGTTTCCGTACGTGTCGCGTTAACTACACTTACTTTTCTATAGCAGTGGTCAAGCCGGCCAGTTAGCATAGCATAGACTACAGTAAAGGAATAGACACCACACTTCAGAACCCTTTATGTGCACAGCAAAAACAGCGAAGGAGAGAGAAGCAGGCAGCGCTTATGGGAAGTGTTTTAACCTGCTCTCAGGACAAGGTCAGGGCTCGAACCTAGACTGGTAGACGTTTTTACTTGGAGGTTTGTTTATTTAGGAACGTTTGACACAGATTGAATGATTGATAACCTCCTTGACTCACCCACTAGCGGTTGAGCTAATTTTTAAAACTGATTTATATTAAATATGAAATATATTAAAACATTTAATTAGGTATATTTTATCACCTTAACCAATTGTATTTAATAAAAAATGTGTTGTGTTTGTCCGATTTTTAACATACCTTTAAAGACGATTTAAACCAGGAATTGATCTGGGGCAAAACGTGGATCCTCAGTAATCACACATTTTCAGTACACATTGTGGATAAAATTGAAAACTGAAAGGTTGGAAAATGTAGTTGTCTACCAATAAAGCATAATTTTACAATGATGCAATGACTAAACTATTTTTATAATTTTACCAACACTTAAAAAATGTGCTCTACCAGGCAGGTTGAGTTGACCATAAAATGAATGCTATTATGTTAATGCTATGCAATTATACACAATTATGAAATATTTGTGTCATTTTATGTCTGTGCAAATGGAAACATATTTAAACATCCATACTATCATATGCTGTCTGCTGCTTATATTCAATCACAAAATTGTTCAATACATATATATTACATTATATAAACTCTAAACACATTAATTTACAAATACTTTAATATTTATATATGAAAAACAAATATAATAATTGTATTTATTGTTAAAATACATATTTCATGTAGGCCTACCTTCCATTATAAACAAGAAACATTTCTTAGACTATTTAAAAATTCATGCAAATTCCAATAAAAAAAGAGTTTGGTCGAGATGTTTGTTCTTAATTATCTCATGTTGTATTTCAAACAAATAATAATTCTTAATTTACGACTCATACTAAAGCTAAATATACTTATTTTCACAAGTATTTATTTTCAGATATTCTCTTCCCTCATCAGTTAACATTTTGAAGTATTTCCCATGAATCCATGTAGGTGTGTAGGGTTATAGCAATGCACTACTCTGACACAGGGTTCAGATTACAATATTATGCTGTAGGGGTATACTTAAATTGCATGCGTGTAAATGTTTCATATTAAGTGTGAAGAATCCATCTGTAATGGCAGGGGATCGCACAGGCAGCCTGGATACTGGAGGGCCTATATTGCCCCCCTCGCTACCTAATCTCCATTCAATGGCAATACTTAGCATCTTGAGTGGAAGACCTTTGATAGTCTATCTGTAGAATGAAGAAACAGATCTCATGCTGGGAGAAAACTGTAGCATATGTATGGCTAGAAAACCCATTACCTACTTATATGATCATTCAGCATGACATTTACAGTAACCCTTGATTTATTATAGGTTAATAAAGACCAATTAATACAATAACAATATACATCTATTTGGTGTATTTTAATATAATATATAAAAAATAGTTTACCTTTGTTTAACCATGCAAGTCTATTCATATTTACAATGACGAACTGGCAGGGAAGGGGCTGGATAAAATTGTGAATAAGTTATTGCGTACTTCATTCATTATGTCACTGAATTATAATGAACTATCACAAATGAATTAATTAGCTAAATATATGCAAATCTATAATGAACATCTGTCCAAAAAAATTATAATAATTAAATATTACTGTACATGTCCTCTTGGCTCCTGGAAACTGATATGCAAATCTTACTCAAAACACCATCCAGTCATGACCAACTTATGCCTTCATCTGTTTTGTGTCCACGCTGTTGTGGTCAAATAAACACTTATATCATGTTTCCCTGCAGTCTGCTGCCAGACGGGCCGGCACCTGTTGCGCTAACTGTCAGACGACCACCACCACACTGTGGAGGCGCAACGGCAACGGAGACCCCGTGTGCAACGCCTGCGGTCTGTACTACAAGCTGCACAATGTGAGTGGATCACCTGCCCGGCCGGCCTGAACACCAGTCCTACCCACATCCAGCCAGACAGGTCAACTAGATGGACAGGTTGCATTGATTGTAACAGGGAGGCATAGGAAGAGAGGGAGGGAGGGAGGGAGGGGATGCAGAGCCTGGCCCCACAGACACACTGGGCCCAGTTGGTGTTTTCCTTTTCTGGGCTTTATTGTTTCCACGGTAGGCGTCATCCCCTTGAGACTCACAATGGTGGGACTGTTGTTCAGAGAGACCAACTGCATCTATTCAAACAAGGCACTACTGTTGAAGGTTGAGCTTTGGTGTGTATTTAATTGAATTAGGGCCTAGGGCAGCATGTAGGCCAAATTTGGACCGCAGGTGATTTTGTTTAGTCCCGAAAGTGTGCTTATTCTGTTTTGAATTGTGCAACGTAAAAGACTGCACAGCTTTTTTGATTCCCAGTGATTAGACATTTGTGATAATTTACAAATTGAATTAAGGTTAGATGCTGTGTTTTTGTCACCTATACTTATTTTACACTCCAGCATATTGAGTTGATCACAAACCCACAACGCCATCCCGGTCACTCATCTCCCCCTCCGACCACTTCTCCCTGCAGGTGAACCGGCCTCTGACCATGAAGAAGGAAGGCATCCAAACACGCAACCGCAAGATGTCCAACAAGTCCAAAAAGGGCAGGCGTGGCAGTGACAGTTATGAGGAGCTGTCCAAATGCATGCACGACAAGTCCTCGCCGTTCAGCGCTGCCTCCCTGGCCGGACATATGACCCACATGGGTCACCTGCCCCCCTTCAGCCACAGCGGACACATGCTGCCCACTCCCACGCCCATACACCCCTCTTTTGGCCACCCCCACCACTCCAACATGGTCACTGCCATGGGCTGAGCTGGGGAGGGCCGGGAGTCCCGGGGCAAATTAAACTTGTTGCGTTTTCTAATGGGGGGGGGGGTCAGATAAGCCTCTGGCTTGAGGACAATGTTAAAGACATGCGTGTCTGTGTTGATTGTCTTGCTGTATAGAGAAGGTAAAGAGTACGGGGGGGACATGGGGGACCCGGGCAGCATCGACTCATGGGTGGGTCATTTTCCTCTCTATTAGGTACCTGCTTAGACCAGTGATAGACTACGCCTCTACCCACTCATATATCGTCCCTTCCCACCTCTTCACTCTCCTGCTGCGTTGTGCCAAGTAGGTCTGTATTAACTGTGAATATTGTAAATGTGTGAGATACGGGGTGGTGAAGACAGAGCAATTCCCTTCACACCGTTTATTACCTATATGCTGGATTTCTGCTCATGGACTTCTACTATTTTTAATGGACATTACAAAGAAAAATGAAACAAGCAAACAAAAAAAGTTTATAAAGCCTAATTTGAAACAGTTTATTATTATTATTATTGTTTTTGTCATTTTTTTCAGATAATTTATTTTCCCTCTGCCTTTTGCCTTTTTCTCTCACGTGAATCATAATGGATATTGTTATCACCATTTCTATCATTATAAATATATTTTTAGCTAAAGCGCTTTCTGAGCTGTAAAACGTTCCTCTTCATGAAAATAAAGAAACCAAGGTTAATTCTGCTCCCTCTCTACAAGCTCCCCAAACAAATCAGATGGCTGTTTGTTTAAAACATTTAGCAATGAGACAGAGATATACACAAACCATAGAAATAAACAACCAGTATCAGCCATTTGAGCTGCCATATTGGATACATCAATCTGACGCTATTTTTGGAATATGCTAATTTACATGACAATAAAATGCAACATATCTGTTCTATCAGCCTTATTGACCTCTGTCTTGCTCTATATCCACCTTTCCTGTTACGTTAACCTTGCCATGGTGATGGGCTGTACCTCTGTATGTCTGTGGTGTTTGTCTGTGTCACAGCACAGCTTTGATTTGTTGACTCTCTTTTAAGCAGATACAAAACCATCCACCTGCTTATTATTACCGGTCCAAAAGAATTATGACCTGACATGATCTGGATACCATTACATTCTGATGATAATAAAGAAACCTTGTAAACAAGAATGAGAAGTCTTTACAATGTATTTTCCCTCTGAGAGATTCAATATTCAACAAATAAACACACACACAAACATCTAACATCAACACTGTGGGGGAAACATTTCTGTGCATCGTGCACCTTACAAAGAATGATTCTGAAATGTGTCCGTAAAGCTGACAGTAATCAAGGTTTTTACATGGTCTACAATCAGTATCACTCGTTTCATTGCTAGAGTCCTTTTTTAGCGTAATGCTATCTGTAACATCCATAACAATTGTGGATATGGTGTATAATAATGTATCATATGCTAACTTCATATTCACCAGCTTGTTCAGGATGTATTTTTTGGACTTTGCCGAATCAACGTGCTGATATCTTGAAGATCTTGTTCAAATTAAGTGTCTTAGAAGTCACACGGTAAAATCCATTTCTTATGCACAAAAAAAACCCATTTATGTAAAGGCAGGAAGTGTGTTTATCAAGAATTTATGAAAAGTGAACACATAAAAAAAGACTCACCATAGAGTGACCTCAGCTGGTGTTCAGAAAAGGGGCCTGGCAGGGTAAGCCTATGTACAGTGTATTGTCTCAATAAAAAAACAGAATAATCATTACTAAATGTGCTAATTTAGTTATATTTCAAAAACAACTGCATACAATGTCTTGATACAACTGGTGAAGGCTAATTTTGAAATACATGTATACAAATAAATAAACACCCCTTGCACTACACAATTTCTTCAGCTGAAACTGAAAAGAAAACAATTAGTCTCTGGAGACTGTGAAGTGGGTTTTCTGATTTAGCAGAACATTAAAAACTGTTAACAAACATTAAAGAAAGACAAATGACATGGACACAATTCTAGACACCCGAGAGCTATTAGTTGTTTGCATAGCCTTTGTCCAAGATAACAATCCCAGAGCATGCTTCCAATTTCTACTTTTCAGGAGCTTAACTTCAAATTCTTCAATGTTTGAAGAATGCCCTCCTCCAACGGCTGTTTTCAGCACTCACCATAACTTTGGAATGTTATTCCAATTTTGGACAGCATAGAACACAGTGATTTTTGGTGGTTCTGGGTTTGTGGTACTCCTGAAAAACCCACAATCTATAAGAGACAGGTTTTGGTCAGAATATCCCACTCTAAACCACCTTAATAATCTGCTGATTTCAAGATGTCTTGCACATTCAAGTTCTCAGTACCAGACGCACCAAAGCAACGCCACAACATTACCTTATCACCATCATTTATAGTAGACAGTGTGTCATTTTCTTTAAACATTTCATACATTTCAATTGTAAAATTACAAAGATTAATGACAGAAAATGCAATAACTTAAATACATGACCGATTTCAATTCATTTTAGAAGAAATTGAGAGTCCTCCAAAAGCGCAATGGTGTCCATATTTTAACTGCATCTGTATATTTGAAAATAAAACCATGTTCGGCCTAGTGCAGGGCCATTCTATTCTGACTACCTGGAATTATGCAATCCTTCTATACTTTCTGCTGACCTTAAAGACAATGTCATAGGAATATTTCAGACTTGATAACAGTTATAAGAGATTTGTTAAAATTACATTTAGTTAAATTATCCCCTCTATAGTAATTATCAAAAATTACAATCTTAATCCTTCTTTGTGTATGGCCAAACATGATGCGTTTTGAAAGACACATACTGTATCTCGACATCAATTGTCCCTAGTCTGAGACTTGTTGCAGTGCCTTATCATAGATTGGACATAAAGTTAGGGAGAAAAATTGAGTAAAAGCAACCAAATGTATGAAGTCTGTTCTGCTGTAATCACTCATATGGGACAAACTTCAGTAAGGTACATACTCGCCGTCTCTCAGCTGACCCATAGTTAGGCTACATATTTCCTTACAGCTTGCAGAAAACATGTATATTAATGCTTCAAGAAATTACGGTGAAAATCAGACATATCCAATGATCACATGACGTAAAAGCTACCCACTACTGATCTCTACCACCTGGACAGATAACACATGATGCACCCAAAGACCTTTCCCCACGTAATTAATACCTGCCTGAAATGTCCCTCCAAAGAGAGACTTTTCTCAGAAAACACTTTGTCCTGTTCCTCAGTGGATGATGCTAATCAACTGATATCCATTCTCTAATTAACTTGCAAACATTTGAGACATGCAATGTTGAGAGAGGTTTAAACCATGTTGCATCTATCCGCACTGTTACTCAATTGGCATCTGTTCAGTGAAAAGAAAGGCTCCGCTCTCCTCAGCCAGCACCATGATGCCATTTGATCCTAGGAGCCATGTTGGATCTCAGCCTTGCAGTTGACTGGAACTAGAGTAAGAGTGTGTCTGTGAGGATGATGATCCCTATGAAGCAGCTCCGCTCGCAGGGCTACAGAACCAGGGTCTCAGACGGCCAACCGCGGGGGGTCATCCTGAGTGCGAGCCCCCGAATCAACCCCCCCCATTACCTCCCAACCCCCTTGACCTCTCACCCTGGAAGCACTTACACTGTCACTCTGCCAGACCCTCTCTCTCTCCATACACAGACATATTTACAGATCCTTTTAAAACGTCACGACTCCCTGCAAAAAATATGACACAGCAAAACAAAGACACCACGTCGTTAAACAAAGAGAGAGCGATAAAGGAAGAGTTGACTGGGAGGGTGAGTCTCTAGGATAGTGGTGGTAGAGTGGAAGAGCGGGTGGGCCTCCTAAATAAGTGGCCTTTCAGGTTTACAGTACCCCCTCCTTTTCCCTACATACCTCCTCCTCCATTTGTTTTTCCACCAAACTCAATTAATGGAACCAAAAGCCGGACCAGGCTGGACTTCAGAGGGACCAGTTAAAGGAGAGATGGCGATAAAGAAGATGAAAGAGCAAACAGCTTGGTCCAGTTCAGTCCATGGTCCCTTTTGGTAGGTTGGGGTTGGGGTGGGTGGGGGTGTCCAATAAGATGAACAGAGAGGAAAAAAGGACAGACAACAGCACAGAAGAACAGCATTGCAGATGGATGTATGATCAACACTGTTCATCGGAGACATTAGCTGTCACCCTCAGCGAGATCCAAGCCTCTGCTGGGCTCTCATACAAAAACCGATAGCAAGATTTATCCTATCTCAGTTGCTTCGAGATGCAATCTTCAACATCTCAGAGGAGCTGGAAAAACAAGCAACACTGAAGAAAGACATACCTCAGCACAAGGACAGAACTCTAACACCCCTTGAACTCACTCACATGAACACAGACACACAAAACACATGCAGCCACACCCACACACACGCACATAGACACACACACACGCACATAGATGCACACACACGCACAGACACACACACACACACACACATAGACACACACGCACATAGACACACACGCACATAGATGCACACACACGCACAGACACACACGCACGTAGACACACACATACATAGACACAGACACACGCACACAGACGCACGTAGGCACACGCACATAGACACACACACACGCACACAGACGCACGCACATGCACATAGACACACGCACATAGACATGCTCACACACACACAGACACCCACACACACGCACATAGACACACACGCACAAAGACCCACACACACGCACGCACATAGGCACACACGCACGCACATAGACACACACACACGCTCATAGAGACACACACGCACATAGACACACACACACATAGACAGACAGACAGACAGACACACACACACAGATCTCCAGACTGTGGAGGACTATAATTAGGAGGATCATAAGAAGTAATGGAAATGCTAATGCTAGAATCAGACACATTACAAATAATGGGAGGCCTTTACAGTTTTTGCCCATTGCTTACACACTTTTTGCAGAATTTGGCTCATTATTTTAAAACTCTACACACAAGCCAATCAGACATAGCACTTGGAGATTAACAACTCACATCTATGCCAAAATGAAACACTGCAATCAAAACTTAACACTCCTTTCTAAAAATTAAATTCTTGCAACAAAACCATGCACACAAGCACCATTTGAATTACTCTTTCAAATCACCAGCAACACAATGATGGGCTTTATATAAAACACTGCAGTCTTTGTGTTTCTATTTTTATTGTCATTTTCCCAGGCTCAGTCTTCTGTAAAACTCAAAAGTAGAATTTCTGCAGTAATCAAACAAGTTTTTACAAAAAACAAACATTCTCACAGAAATAAAGAAAAATAGAATCACAAATCATCAAATTTAGCAACAAAACAAAAGCAAAAAAACAAAACAATTACTGGATACTGGATAAATTGCTATTGGGGAATAAAAAAACATACTTGTTTTGTGTGTGTGTGTGTGTGTGTGGTGGGGGGCTAGGGGAGGGGCTTATGGATCCCGCCTTCTGTTCGGATTTGGCCACAAGACCTTGTCAACATCACAGGCGATGTCCTCGCGGGCTAAGCATCGGGGAAAATATGGCCTTGTGTGCCGAATCCACCCTTGGATTGATCCCACCTCAATGTCTCCGCATGTCTTCCATTGCTTGCAGAAGAGTCATGTGGGTGTGTGGTTGCCCATCATATACTCGGACCAGAGCAGCCCGGTGGAAACTAACATTATCCCAGATGACAACAAACCTGGCCTGCTCTGGTCTGTCCTGCACAACTGCATGTAGTGCATCTAGAAATGCAATGATCTGTCCTGTATTGCAGGGACCTAGAGTGGCATGGTGATGCAGGACTCAAAACTTGCAAAACTTGGCTCATTGTGTCAAAACTCTACACACAAGCAAATAAGACACAACACTGGGAAATAAACCATTCACATCTATGTCAAATTGAAACTCTGCTATCAAAACCTAACAATCCTTTGTCAAAATGTCACTCTGATGACAAAATGATACCCACTTGCATCATATGAATACACTTTCAGATCAGCAGCAACACA
>JACXGI010005086.1:7720-49223 GCA_016801175.1 Esox masquinongy | reverse complement strand
GTTCCTTGTTCTTCATGATGCTCTCTGCGCTTTAAACGGACCTCTGAGACTATCACAGAGCAGGTGCATTTATACGGAGACTTGATTACACACAGGTGGATTCTATTTATCATCATTAGTCATTTAGGTCAACATTGGGTCATTCAGAGATCCTCACTGAACTTCTGGAGAGAGTTTGCTGCACTGAAAGTAAAGGGGCTGAATAATTTTGCACGCCCAATTTTTCAGTTTTTTATTTGTTAAAAAAGTTTGAAATATCCAATAAATTTCGTTCCACTTGATAATTGTGTCCCACTTGTTGTTGATTCTTCACAAACAATACAGTTTTATATCTTTATGTTTGAAGCCTGAAATGTGGCAAAAGGTCAAAGTTCAAGGGGGCCGAATACTTTCGCAAGGCACTGTATATTGTTGCTCATTAGTCTCAAGAGTACAGTAAGGAGAAAGACAGAGCATGGCTGTTGACCTTAGCACACACACAGAAATCCAAACTGTGTACCTTATTGTTCATCAGCCTCTCTTAACAATTAAATGTGGAAAAATCAAAGACAGACTGTTTAGAAAAATAGTAATATGGGCCCTTAGGCCCAAGTGACCTGTGTAAATGTTTTAACAATTGTGTGATTGTGTGAGTACAGATACATTTTATTAAAATAACTATACAATACCAGGATGAGACATGCAGTAACATAGGCACATATACCGCAATTAATAACAAATAAAAAATCGAATACTTAAATAGATAACCATTTGGGATGTAATGGTACAAATCCATACCATTTGGTACAGGAAGTTTGGTTTGGTACGCGTTGTGATCCGAATGAATAGTCTAGTTTTAACAACACATGACTTTTTTGTTGGCGGAACAAAAATTCTAAACTCCAAGTTTCCCCCCGGAGATGGATCTTGGAGCCGTAACCTAGCAAATTAAGTAGTATACCACGTGATGCAGCTTCGTAAAAAAAATATGACGAATGCAAATGACAAGCCAAACCTTTATGTTCCTCCTTTTGTTCAGGGAGTTATGGCCATTTAGCCACTGTTTACAAGTTTGTAACTTCATAATAAATTAAAAAATTGTATGTTATGCATGTCTTTTTCCCACTGTACCCCTAATAACCATTGTTTTATAGACCTCCCTAACCATGCATAGGGGAAGCAGATAGTTCAGTAGAAAACACTAATATTATAATAGGAAAAATCACTGATATAGGCCATTGGATATGCAATCTGTGCTGTTGATAAACAATCTAAGATGGCAGTATGAATTGGATATGTAAATAAACAAAATTCTTTGACTGTCATTTTGGCTGTTACTGCGTCCTGTAGATGCAGTAAGAGTCCAACAGAACGCTAAGCGCTGAGGCACCGTGAGGAATGAATTGGAAGAGAGGGAACGTGTTTTATATTGATGGAGCTTCCCTGGGCAGAGCTTCCTTGATGCGGGCCGCAGAAGAACGAGTTAGAAGAGGGGGAGAATGTTCAATATAGGCGGAGCTTCCCTGCCGTGGGCCGCAGACAGACCTTATTGAATCGATAACTAGCTAGCTTTCTTGCCTGCATGTAGTCCGTTGTGGTTAGTAGTAAATGTAGGGTATATTGTGTCACTTTGGTGATTTATGACCCTGGTGGGCGGGGCTTCCAGATTGATTTGACAGGTGGCGGGACATCCGGTTTGCTGGGTGGGACTTCCGGTGTGACGTATGGACTTCCTGTATAACGTGTGTTAGGGCGGGACTTCTGGAATGACGTATGCATGTCCAGTGACTTTGTAATTTATGATTGCATTGTTGTGTTCATGTTTGATGTATTACAACAACTGATAAGCACCCCGGACAAGTGTTATAACAGGTGCGATATGTTTGATGTTTAACAATAGGATCTTAGGGTTCCGGAATGTTAAATTCCCAGGCAATAAATAAGTGCTATATCAGCGGCAAGATGTTTGGTGTTTAACAGAAGGGCCCCAGGGTTCAGCAATTCTATAAACCCCCCGGCATTTTATGTTCTGACAAGTGGTACAACAGATGTCCTACAACCAGTGGGTGTTAACCTTCCATGTTTTACAATGTACGTGTAGCATGGTGTTTTTCCACAAGCAAAGAATTACGTGTGGGAAACATGCTTTTTTGTGTAAGATGTAAAGAAGGGGTCGGGACTTACGATTTTGGAGAGTTTCAGCCCATTTTTCATTTTAACAAGAGATGGGCATTAAGATCAGATCTGCCCATAGTAATGGTCCCTAAATAACCACTAGTATAAACTGTAGTATATGAAGGTTGAAAAACATCCTGTGTTTCACACAAGGTTTGTAGTCCAAAGCACTACAGTAAACAAACATCACATGAGCAATGCTATTATTTTGAAGGAACAGTCAATCCCTGGGCCGACCACACATAATGACTAGGTTGATTATTTAAAATATTTTTAAAAATAAAATCTATGATTTTGGTATGTGTATGTATGAGTAATGGTGATTTTTGTAATAAAATTTTTTGTTTTAAGTCAGCATTAACTTTTAAGTTGTGATATATGGCAAAACGTTACAAAGTTACCTGGAAGCGTATAAATTTGAATGAACAACGTTGAATCGTTGACAGGTCAAGATATGTTATTTCAGGTAATCAAAACATTTGTAAACGCGTCTTATGAAATTGTACAACGGGGATCAACGCGAGATTGTTTTCTTCACATTGGTAGAAATGTTTAACAGGCAACGATGGTTACAAACTAGTATTTGCGAGTTTGAGAATACCTGTCTGTTTTAGTGTGGGTGGATGCTGGGACTTCCGTGTAAGATGTGCTGCATTCTCATAATGATTTGAAGCAACTCGTGAAATCCGATTTTTGATTGCTGTATTATGGACTTGTGTTTGTTAAATATTGAAGAGATTAATTGCGATATGGTGACAATAGCCAGCGTTTATATGTAAGCGGATGAGTTTGTCGTTAATTGATAAAATTGTGATGTCACGGCTGAGCCGCGATAACTAACGAGAACAGCGTTTCTACTGGACAGTAAGTATCAATATATTTGGTTGTCAAACGTCAACAACTATTTGAACTAACTAGTTAAGCTTTATCCACAATTTTAATCATTGTAGCCGGTGTAGTTCTAACGTGAAGAACGATGACGTGTAACCAATGACAAAGTTAAGAGGTGTGACCTGCTGGAGGCGCCCCGGCTGCGATGTAAAGACAATATTAAATTTGTGGCTTCCACAGAAGACAGCTGTTGTTTGCAGCGCGGAGTATGCCGTTTATATTGTAAGTACAAGTTATTTTATTTGAAATAATTGATTTGAATTGTGTTGCTATTACAAACGCTAACAAACGACACATCTGAACTTTTTAAGAATGTGTAAATCAATTTTACTATTGAGCAATCCATGCGCTTTTATCTGTCTTTCATATTGTCTGTTTTATATCTCTGGTTTAGGTTGTGCGGAATTAAACCCAGCCGTGTTTGGTAAACACATTTTTGGGCCTTCAAATCTTGGTAAGTAGACTTTTAACATTATTGTTAATCAGCTTTAAATGCCTGTATGCGCTTGTTAACCCTCTTTGTATTTCAGACCAAGTGACCAGCATCAGTGTCAGTTGGACTGTGCGGTTGTGATCCTACACAACCTGAACAGATACTTTTTGTGTAAGTCTAATTATTTACAGACATTTTCAGTCTTGTACTAAAATGTTATTAACATTGCGACAATATGCACACAGCTGAACCTTTGTACTCTATTTACCAACCAACAGATTGAGGAACCCCGGTGATGAAACAGAGTACATCACCATAATGGCTTCAGTGACGGACACCCCACCTTGTGGCTGCACAGCGTCAGGGGATTTTTGTTTCATTGTTTGCTTTCATGCTTCAAAGCTGAAGGTAATATATATTTTACCGTCAACTCATCAAAACTGTGATGTATGTAAATGTATGTTTGAGTTACAATAATATTTTAACCCGTAAGTGGATCGTTATTTACACGTTAAGCTAGAGAAATGGTGAAAGATATTGCTAACAACAGAACAGACATGGAACAACCAACAACATCTGCACATAATCAACAGACCACACCCCAAAATACAAATGAACCGGCCATTACTTGGTTACACAGCGATGCACACAATAATCCTCAAATGCAAGGTTTGTTAACCGAGCTTAGTAGCCCCCGTTTTTCACATGATCTAGTTGACTCTCCTCAGAGCTCTCTGATGCAAACTCATTGCAATGATGGCGATGTTAGAGTTATACAACGTAATGCGTTTGACAACGTTGAATTACGACCGTTGATAAATTTACAAAATACTGGTGAAATTGGGGATTTTGGACACGGGCCTGGTGATCGTCTGCAGATTGAGTTGATTGGTGAATCTCTGAAATCCCCTGTACATGTGACCATGAGAGCAGATGAATATAATGAACGCACGTTTGGTAATTTACTTGAAAGTGTTATGCAGAGTAATGCTGCGATTATGATTGATGAATCACTAGAGCTGGTGGTACGAATTGCCAACAACAGTGAGGGTGGTGCCCCGCGACGTAAAGCTCAAACACTGTTGATAGAGCAGATTATCAATAAAAAAAGAAGGCATTTATATGTGGCTGTGAATAATGATTCTACATGTTTTTCCGTTTGTTTGATGCGTATGTTGAACCCACAGTACACATGCTGAGGCCCTGGTTAGTGGTCGTGAGTTACATACGGGAGCTGGTTTAGCGTTAGATGATTATGTGGCATTCACAGATATTGTTCGTTTTGGAAGAAATTACAGGGTGTAAAAGTCTTTCATCGAACATGGGATGGTCACTTTACCAAGTTTCAAAACAGCGAGGACACCCACCCTAGAACCGTCTTTATGTACTTACACAATAACCATTTCCATGGCATCATGAATCTGAAGGCTTTTCTGGGTGTGTCATATGTTTGTGAGTGGTGTTATACAGGCTTTAACACCTGCGGTGATCATGGCTGTAAACATAGCTGTAGTGTCTGTCTTCATGAAGATTGTCATACCCAACCCCGTAACACAAAGCAGTGCCTGGACTGTAAGCGGATATGTTATTCTGTCTTTTGTTATAGACAGCATAAACGCTTGAAGCACCACAAAGGTGTTGGTCGTTGGGTTAGCAGGTGTGACCAGAAGAAATACTGTGTCGTTTGCGGCCATCATTACAACGTTAGTATTACTAACTGTAAAGCGCACTAGTGCACGGTTACATCTTGATGCAGTACCTTGCTAACAATGGTATTGTCACGACACTTATTGCTAATGGTAACAAGCTCATGATTTTTACAGACAGCACATTCAATCAGAGATACATTGACAGTCATTGCTTCCTACCGATGAAGCTGGCGGCCTTGCCACGTGCTATGGGTTTTAAGGATTCGAAAAAAGGCTACTTTCCTTACAAGTTTAACATCAAGGAGAATGAGAACTATGTTGGCCCCCATCCGGAACCGCATTACTACGGTGTGATTACCATGATGGCTAAAGAAAAAGAAGAGTTTTTGCAATGGTACGCAACTGTTTCCGCAGACCCCTTTGTCATGCAGGATGAAATAAAGGCTTACTGTGTGAATGATGTGGTCATCTTGAGAGAGGGTTGTATGCGCGATAGACTCGAGTTCCTGAAGTGTAGTGGTGTTGACCCATTCCGGTCAATTACGATTGCTTCGGCTTGCATGAAAGTCTTTTGCAACAGATTCCCCACCAAGGACACCATTGCATTGGTCCCCTCAGACAACTACACCCATTGTCAGAAGACATTCTCAAACAGCTCAATCCAATGGCTTGAATATTTGGCCTCTGATGAGAATATATCAATACAGCACGCCCTGAACAGGGGTGAAGTGAAAATTGGTGCCTACTATGTTGATGGATATGCTGAATGCGATAGGGTGTGCACAGTCTATGAATTTCTAGGCTGTTTCTGGCACAGTCACCCAAAGTGTCATTGTTCAGCAAGCACCAATCCGGTGACGAAGATTCAGTACGTGTTAATGCACCAACAATGGCTGACAAAGCTTGAGGCTTTAAAAGAACAACACAACGTACATGTTCAATACAAATGGGAGTGTGAGGGGAGTCAGCTTAAAAACACATCCACAGATGTCAAAGCTTTCTTGAAGACCTTTCACACTCCAGAGCGCCTTGACCCTCGGGATGCTCTTTTTGGTGGTCGTACCAACGCAATTCATTTGAAGTGTACGTCTTGAGAAGGGGAGAATATTCAGTATAACGATGTCTGTAGTCTTTACCCATTCTACAACAAGACAAAGACTTATCCGATTGAGCATCCAGACAATCTTTCGAGATTTCAAACCGCTAGACACCTACTTTGGTATTGTTAGGGCTACGGTGTGTCCACCGAAAGACCTTTATCACCCCGTTTTACCGCACAGGGTCAGCGGTAAGCTGTTCTTTCCCTTGTGTAGATTATGTGCAGTGTCTGGAAACCAGGTAACTGATTGTTCACATACTGATTCAGAAAGATCTTTAACTGGTACCTGGGTTTCTATTGAGCTGGTTAAGCCTGTTGAGAAAGGTTATCGCATTGTGAAAATATTCGAAGTCTGGGATTTCACCAGGACATCAGATAATCTTTTTGCAGATTACATGAGAACATTCCTGAAGCACAGATGGCAGGAAGCTAGCGGCTTCCCGCCATCTGTGGTTGACGATGATGCTAAAGACCAGTATATCCGTGAATATCATGAAAAGGAGGGTGTGCAGCTTGACAAGGAAAACATTGTTGTAAACAGTGCTAGACGATC
Organism: Esox masquinongy; assembly: GCA_016801175.1. NCBI lineage: Eukaryota > Metazoa > Chordata > Actinopteri > Esociformes > Esocidae > Esox > Esox masquinongy. Next base: position 42,444 of record JACXGI010005086.1, on the reverse strand, counting down.
TTTGGCTAAATTGGCAATGAATAGTCTTTGGGGTAAGATGGGTGAGCGGTCTAACCTTATGAACACAATGCTAATTACAGATCCGGAGGAGTTTAGCCACTACCTTTTTTCCAGTGAAATAGAAGTTGGTTATTTCTCTTTCATCTCAGACACAGTTGCGATGGTACAGTGGCGTTACACAAAACAGACACCAATCAAACCACATAACGGCAACATTTTTATTGCTGCGTTCACAACCGCTTATGCTAGACTCGAGTTGTATTCACACTTGGAGAAGTTGGATAGACGTGTACTCTACACAGACACTGATTCAGTGATCTTTGTCACACGCCATGGGGATTGGGTGCCCCCACTGAGGCCATTCTTGGCTGACTTGACCGATGAGTTACCAGATGGTGACAGCATCACTCAATTTGTTAGTGGTGGGCCAAAGACATATGGTTACAAAACCGTTAAAGGTCTGACCTGTCTCAAAGCAAAAGGCATTACACTCAATAGCTACAACACAACCATTGTTAATTTGGAGACGCTAACACGACTGGTTGATAACTTTGTACGAGGCGAGGGTGGTGATGATGATCACGTCCTTGCTAATGCAGACACAATTGCGAGAGATAAAAGAACATTCACATTGAAAAACCAAGTAGTGTCTAAGCGTTTCAGAGTTGTGTACAACAAGCGTGTACTGCTCCCTGATTACAGCACAAGGCCTTACGGGTACTAAATCACATTCTAGGATGGATAGCGGTTTTGACCCGCGACTTCAACACCCATTCAGCTGTGTCATTAGTGGCCCCAGTAACTCGGGTAAAACATATTTTGTGAAGATGTTGTTGGATAATGCTGATGTTTTCTCCAGAGAAATTAAGAATATCGTCTGGGTTTATTCATGTTGGCAACTGCTGTATGACGAAATGTTGAAGGTGAGGGAGATTACTATTATAGAAGGTCTACCAACATCGCTGTGTGATGACAATCTGCTACCGATTCAGAAAAACAACCTTTTAATTATTGACGATTTACTGAAAAGTGCATCAGAGAGTTTGGAGATGGAGAGAGTTTTCACACAATATTCACACCACCGTAACCTGAGTGCAATTTACCTTGTCCAAAACATGTTTGTTAAAGGCAAATCTAGTAGAACTATTAACTTGAACACAAACTACCTCATCCTGTTTAAAAACCCCTGTGACAATCAGCAGATTAGTATTTTAGGCAGACTCTCGATTCTTCATGGAGAGTTTTAAAGACGCAACACATCCACCTTTTGGTTATTTACTTATTGACTTTAAAGCTACAACACCAGAAGACTACCATCTGAGAACGGGGTTGTTTTCAGGGGATTGGCCTGTCGTGTACGTTCCTAAGAAGTTTGATCATATCTAAATGCATTCGTAGAAATTTACCACTTTTGAAGATGTTATTTAAGGCACCGGCAAGTCAACAAAAAGTTATTTTATCAGCTTCCACCGACCTCATTCTATCACTCTGTGAAATAGTGCTCAATCTAAGGTGTGGAAATATACCCTTAACAGAATCGCAGCTCTGAAAAGTAAAGAGACAAAAAGCCAAAATTATATACATGTCTAGAAAGAACACTTCTGTCGCAAAGAAAAGAAAAACCATCAACCAATCTGGAGGTTTTCTACTACGGTTACTAAGCGTTGCAGTTCCATTCCTAACTAGTCTAATTGCATCGAGACACGGTTAAACAACATGGATCATGCTCAGAAAATGTTTCTGGTGCCACAACATCAGTTAGAAAAACTGCAAGAATCCAAAACGACTAGCAGCGATGTAAGACAATCTGTTGAAAATGATTTGGACTCATCGATTCGCAATATACTGTTGAAGCCAGATATGGATTTACATGAGAAAGCTAAATGATACTCTGCCATTTTACAAAGATTTTTGACTGTTGTGAGACAGGGGGAGCTTGACACACATACACTGACTTTAAGTCTACCCGGGTCTGAGACTGGGCCTGATGTAGTAAACATGACAGAGACTAAGCAAACTGTTGACCAAAATGTTAACCTTGTTGATGAGATTTTGGATAATGTGCCTGCGAGGCGTAGGAAGAATGTTGAATATATTCTCAATAGAATGCACAGGTCTAAAGATTTGACTTCATGGACTTCAAATGGTGAATTAATTTTTAAAGGAGAGATAATCAAGTGTTCGCACTTGTTGGATCTCGTTAAAAGTGTGACAGCAACCAATAAAATTGCTGACGCTAGAAGGCCATTGGGGTGGGGAGAGTTTTTGGAGGCCATGGCATGTCTCAACATGTCTTTTACAACTATCCCATATGAGCTTGTAAGGCATAAAATCAATTTGTATAAACAAACGTCTGGCAACACAATAGATGATTTAGCCACTCCCCAGCAACTGGTTATCAACCAACCAAAGCTTTCTTTGTACCCCCTAACACGGACCCCACAAAATGGCTTCCATTTTAATGTGTTTTTATTTTATGCTTTTTTTATAATTTGTGATTCATTGTCAAAGTGTATGTTTTGTCTTGAATAATTGTTGTATGAAAAATACTATGTAAACATTGATATGGTTTTACGAATGGTTTTATTTTTGAATAATAAAGCTGTCATACACATGATTTACTTTTCTATTTCTTCAACAACCATGACACAAATTAAACGATTCACAAGACTGAGCATGTTGTATGCAATTAAACATTTGCTTATCACGCTTACTCTGGTACATCTTAGCTACAAACTTTGAGACTAGCGCATCATTTTCTCGTAAATCATCAATATAAAAAGACATAGCATCTTTATAACTCAGACCTCTTGTCATTAGATAGTGAAAGAACACACAATGATGTCCACACGTGGTTGAAATCATGTCCTGTACTTGTTTTGAACTGTATTCCACATTCTCACAGGTTTGCAGAAAGGCACTGATTGACTTGGGAAAATACGTAAAATCTGGGGGGTTTCCAAAACTGTCATAAAACCTTCCAATGCCATCGTCTGTTATGTAAATAGCCAGCCAGTGCTCTCCGGGGTGATTGTTTGGGTGTGTATTAACAATCATCATTGATGCAACTTCTCTGACTGGTCCACTAGGTAGTTGGTCGCATGCCAGCACACCATAGAAATGAGTCCTAGATGAAAATTGGTTCACCACACCGGTCAACTCTGCGGTATTCATTTCCACACCGTTTTCCTAATAGTGGTCAACCATGACTTGTTGCCGGGTTTGACACTTTGATAATGGAGTCAAAAATTGAATAAACAACCAAATTAATTGTGTGGGGCAGTGGTTGTCTGAACCTCATCTCAAGTCGTACATTCCCTAACTTGATCAAGGATAGGTGCTGACCGCATTTCTCATCCGGCGCGCAGTTGAATGCATAAAGGGCATAGCCGTGTAAAAAGTCAGACCTGTCAATAGCCAAGGCTTGGTCCTTTAGGTGTTTTGCTGAAGCTAAGGCCAATTGGCAAAATTCACACACTGCTGACCCTGTTGTGTGATTTGGTTGGAATGGTTTTCTAGGAAATTGCTGACCATCTACATACATAGCCATAAACTCCAAATTGTAATGTTTGAAATTAAATGGATTTTTTGTGTAACTTCCTGTAAAACTGTCATTGTCCACCAATCCAACGACAATACCTTTTGGCAGAGGTCCTAAAAATAGGTTTTCCTGGTTGCAAACGCGACCCCCCGCTGGTAAACTAAATGTCTTCATCCACACTCTTTCAATTGGGTACTTGGCATTGGTTGAGAGTAGCGCTTGAGCGTGTCCAAGTTTCACGGCTGGTGAAACAGTCACTTTCTTGACAAATAGTGACGCAGATAATATTTGCAAACGATAACGCACATCCCCTGCCCCCATAAGACAGAACTCGTCTTTACCGCGGACCATCCTAACCTTTATGTCAACGCCGTTTAACATGAGTTTCTCTTGAAAGAAGATATCACTATGAACAGGGCCGATCATTTCAAATGTTGTCCTATCCACTGAATAGGCAGCCCTTTTCGTAAGTCCATTGTTCTCGCCTGCAGGGTCCGTAACATCCATGTGACCTGCGGCGTCCTTGTAAAACAAACCAGCTGAAAACTGTGTCTTTAATGGATCACATCCATAATTCAGAATGCTCTCTATAACGGCTCTGTTGGGGTGTGTTGCTACTCTGGCTACTTAAACGATCACCTACGGAGACATCCACTAATGAAAATAGGGTGGCTATCGGGCAGTTAATAACCCCAACACGTGCTCCGGCATCAATATTAGTTCCGTCCGGTTTAGTGACTTTTACACATAGGTACAACAAAGTATTGTTTAGATCAACGTAGTCTCCACCATTTCCTGCAATAAAGAACTCCAGAGGGGCTGCGTCTGATATTGCTGATAGGGTCGGGATTTCAATGCATGTATTTTTCTCAATAGATGTCTGTGTGAAAGGAACTGTGAATAAATCCAACTCCGTTTTCATACATTTACCAGACATACGGTGTAGGAGTGCCATCTTCCTAAAATATGTTCTTAATCAACTTTGCGGTGTTCCCTTTGTGTCCTCTGAGCTGTATGCCTTCTTTTTACCGTGGCTTTTGTTTTTGTCTCATTCTTGCGTTTTTTATTCTTTGGTAGGCTCCTCCTACCAGGTGGTCTCATTCTAACACCTCGAGTCATAACCATCAATCCAGATCCGTCCTGCTGTTTTGTTTGTCGTGACATAACACTGCTGACAATATCGCCAACTATATTCCTCGCTGCATTTTTCAGATGTGGTTTTGCTGTTGAGAACCCACGCTTTCAACAAAGGTATTGCCATCCGGAAAAGCCCTTGGAAAAGGCCCCCTAGACCAGCCCCATACATTGCAGCGCTACCATGATACCCCGGTAAACCGTTACCGGCCTGTGTTGTGTAGTATTCAACATACCTATGAGGATCATCGTAGAGTTTGAGGCTGCATCTTATAGTCTGAATGATTGTTTGACGGGTCTGAAGTGTAGTTTTGCAATCACCTTTCCCACTACGAATGAAACCAGCTGATTCTGATCAGATTTCACCTCAATACAGATCTCGTCAAACTGACTCTTACTAAGAGGTACGTAGTGTGGCTTGTCGTATGTCACTGTGACAACTTTGTTCTTTTTCCCTGCAATATGTACAGTTCTCAACAGCGGGACATGACTGTCACCAACTCGTTGATAATCATTTATATCTGTGTAGATGTATAGGGTTTTAAACCCTGCCAGAATAACTGTGGGGAATGGTCCGTACCATGGGGCGTACCACAACTCGCCTGGTTTTAAGCCTAACATCTGTTCCAATTTTGCACTGAATTTCAAACTAAAATGGGGCTCACATTTTAGAAACATTCTATTTTTAAATTCATCATACCCCGCCCATACACCATGTGGTTTTACCATGTGGTTTTATCTCTGCTACTAGTTTTCCTATGCCGTTGTAATGACCAGTGTTGAGTTCATACTTTCAAGTTTTGTCGTGTTTCGAGTCATGTAGTTCAAATGCGTTTTCTTCCCCTGTAAAAGTCTTCCATGTATGCGGGTATTGGAATTCTATCAAAGATACTTCCCAATCACCTTTCAAATCTATACCTTTTGGCAGATTTTGTGGTATAGCTCGAACTCTAATTGTTTGGATAGACATGTCTCGATGAGTTACTGGGCAGCGTTATGAAGAAACCACCGTCACCCATGCTGATCGCTGTCATTGTAAATGACGTGATCCTGCAAATCCTGGAGTTTTATCCAGTTTCTAGGTCAAGGACTTGTTCCGATTGTATCCAGCTGTTGAATTTCTCAGGCCAACCAAGCCATTTCACAAGACTTTTCCTTCCCTTTCTGTACTTTCTCATCCAGAACTACTTCCACTTTAAAAGTTTTATTCTTAGCCACGATTATTTTCAGTAATTCCTGTTCTTAATAAATGTCCCAACTATCATATCTCCATCGTAATCTTTTATTCTATATACAGGAGGTACCCGTGGAATGCATTCTGTTATTGTAAAATATTCATCTGTGTACCCTTTTTCATAGCCTTTTGTAAACGCTCCTCTCAACTTTGAGAGTCTCACAGTATCCCCAACCCAGAACTTGTAACTTTGATTACCATTTCTCATTATTGTTGTACCATACAGGTTCTTGAGAACTAGTCTAACTTTTTCTTCAAACGTCAGCAGGCTTCATCTTAATAGACCAATGGTAGCTATGGTTGTAACCATGAACTAAATTTTGAATAACCTCAACATAGCGATGAGTGTTGGCAGCTGTGAGAGACCTCCACATTTGTGATTTAATTGCTTTATTAAATCTCTCAACAATACTCGCTTTGACATCATTTCCTATAGCAAAATGTTTTATGTTGTACTTCTTCATTAACATTTCAAAATGTGAATTAAAAAACTCCTTCCCCTTGTCCGTTTGGACTTTTTGTGGTGTTCTTCCTTCTTTTAATATGTCTTCAAATGCTTGCTTTACCTTGATAGCGCTTTTATTTCTCAGCACACGAATCCATGCATATTTGCTTAATACATCTATGCATGTTAACACAAATTTCATGTTATCGTTTTCCACACTATGAGCACTCATGTCAACCAAATCCATCTGAAATTGTGAATTTATATCATGTACAATAACTATATTTCTTTGAAAATGTATAGCTACAGGCCTGTGTAGCGTGTATGTATCCTGGGCGAGTAGCTAGTCATTTGCCTTGCCATTTTTGAGGATCTCCCCGGTTTTCTCCTCTACCCACATAAGCACCAGGGTTTGCTGGGTCGTAGTAAATACTTTTCATAACCTGTTCAGACATCGTAGAGCATTCGGGCAATAATGAGAAGTAATACATGTTTATCATCATTTTATTTGAGTTTTTGAAATTACACGTCATCCAAGAAATTCAGAAAAGTTACACAAGCATTCAGATTACTGCTGATTAGAAAATCTGTAAACAATTTAGAAATACATTTGACATCCACAGCATCATTATTCAACAATTCTATCACACAAACATCTGTTACATACGTAAACAAACATAACTAGTGCCCAATTTTAAAGTCTTTGTTGTCAGCATTTGAAAATTTTTGAAGTTTATACATGAAGTTGTTTAGGGCCTTTGATTCAACACCGTTTGACAACAATTGCGGCCAATCATCAGATGTGTTCCTGACCATTTCCATATGCTTGTTCAGTAATCTCTTGCCGACTCGCTGTGCTGCGGTTAAGCTGTTAGCTTTCAATGGTGTTTCAACCAAAACGCTGATCGCTGCACAATCCGCCATGATTTGTATTGTGTAGGTAAGTTTACTCAGGCAGGACTGAATGACCATCACCAGGGTCTGCCTGGTTTAAATACACAGACCACGGGGGTTATAGAATTGCTGGACCTGGCGCCCTTTTGTTAAACACCAAACATCTTGCCGCTGATATAGCGCTTATTTATTGCCTGGGAATTTAACATTCCGGAACCCTAAGACCACATTATTAAACATCAAACATATCACACCTGTTATAACACTCGTCTGGGGTGCTTATCAGTCGTTGTAAAACATCAATCATGGACACGACAATGCAATCATAAATTACAAAGTCACCGGACATGCATACGTCATTCCAGAAGTTCCGCCCTAACACGTCATACATGAAGTCCATACGTCACACCGGAAGTCCCACCCAGCAAACCGGATGTCCCGCCCACCTGTCAAATCAATCTGGAAGCCCCGCCCACCAGGGCCATAAATCACCAAAGTGACACGATATACCCTACATTTACTACTGTGGTTATTCTCAGTTGCGCTTTTGCTAGTGGCTTTGAATGATGCGATGTGTGACGCAGAAGACAGCATGCACGATGGTTTGGGGGTGCATTAGTGCACATGGCATGGGTGACTTGCTCATCTGTGAAGGCACCGTAAATGCTGAACAATATATTCAGGTTTTGTAGCAACATATGCTGCTATCCAGACGACTCCTTCCTCAGGCAAGGCCTTGCTTATTTCAGCAGGACAATGCCAAACCACATTCTGCACGTATCAGAACAGCATGGCTCTGTAGTAAAAGAATCCTGGTGCTAAACTGGCCTGCCTGCAGTCCAGACCAGTCCCCTATTGAAAATATTTTGCGCATTATACAATGACAGCAAAGGAGACCTCAAACTGTTGGACAGCTACAGTCCTACTGTATATCAAGCAAGAATGGGAAAACATTCCACTTTCAAAACTACAGCAATTGGTCTCCTCAGTTCCAAAATGCTTACAGAGTACTGTTAAAAGAAGAGGTTATGCAACATAGTAGTAAACATGCCCCTGTCCCAACTTTTTTGACGTGTGTTGTTGGCATCAAATTCAAAATGGGCACATATTTTTCCAAAAAACAATACAATTTCTGTTTCAACATTTGATATGTTGTCTTTGCACTATTTTCAGTTAAATATAGGGATGATTTGCACATCATTGCATTCTGTATTTGCATTTCACACAGCGTCCCAACTTTTTTGGAAACGGGGTTGTATACAGTTTATATTTCTGTGTGTGTGAAGGAAAACAGGTGCTTCTTGTTATTCTCTTTTCTGTTCTCCAACTACTACTCCCATTGTCTGTAATGATGAGGAAATGTTGTTTATATCCCATATGCAGGGCAGAATGACCTCCATGAGGGGAAGATTTCATTAAGCTGAATTCTGATGTTTTCCTGAACTCAGAGAACAAAGAATTATTGACTTCAGAAAGTATGTTGTGACAAGAATGAAACTGTAGAGAGGCCGAGTTTGAGACGGGTAGTTGCTCCGCGGACCATCTCGGCCTTGTTACTTTGTTATAAAGTCTATTTTGGACTCACAAGCTCCGGTGTCTGAGAGATATCTTTGAGAGACCTTTCCACCACACTAGACAGTTAAAATATTCTGCTGTTGCATCAGGAAAGTTGATAACCACCCATCCCCCGTGTAATGGTCCCATTGTAACTCAGCAACAGTCCCAGCTCAACTTCCTGTCACATCTATTAGATTAGATTCAACTATCTGTTCTAACCTAACAATTTCTCTCACCTCTAAATCACACAAAATAGTAGAGGTTATACAGAGGATAATACAGGCTTCCATGTCATCTGTAAGTAAATGCAAAAGGTTTCTGACAATTGTAAAGTGGGTACAGTTTTTCGTTTCCATTTAATGAATGTGATTATCTCCTCAACCATTTAACCCCCAGCATCTTCCTGGTTGACCATGCATGGACGTACCGCGTGGAGAGTGCCAGGCAGCACCTGGAACAGATCCCTGGCCTCCTGAACAGGATGGCTTCCCTGGTGGGGGTTGACTTCCACGGAGAGGTCCCTGACCCAGATGTTGTGGAGATGGTGCTTGAGCGCATGTGGAAGTACAACCAAACCTATCAACTTGCCCAAGGGGTATGAACAGTGTCCCTTTTTCTCTCTCTGTCTCGCCACATTTTTCTTTTCTATCAGTTTACATTTTAATGGGCTTCATTGACATGGGAAACACCTGTTCACCTTTTTTTTATCTTTCTGTGCTCCACTCTCTCACAATTCTATTAAAATCTTGATTTAAACAAGCCTTATTGGCTTGGTAAACATTTGTTTATAGGGTGGAGACATTTCAAATGTTATATTATTGACTATGTACTCTGCTGTCACAATTGCAAATCAGTATGAGTGACAATGAAATTAAAAAAATGAGATGGATTTTGTTCGTTTGCTCCATTGGTTGCACTGTTCTTGAGGCTTTGGGTCACGCAATTTGCTGCTGTGATTGATTTGCTTGACAAATTACTGCAATGTGCGATGTTTGATTACTAATTCTTTGTGGATGGCTTAGGAGGCTCTTAACTTGGTTAATCTCTCTGTAGATTAGGGTTTAGTTAAAGGTGCACTGTGTAGTATCCTGCCTCTAATATTTATAAGACTGAATAACGATTTATCTGTTTCTCCCCTTCCCTTACCAAACGAGACCAGAGTATTAATGGCAAGCCCAGGATGATTTGGGATGGGGTGATAGGACTGCGATTGTCTAAAGTATGATGAGATTAGAAGTCAATAGAAAATTGATAGACGGACCATCCAGAAATGTTTGAATTTATGCTATTAGTACAGTAACAATTTTACATATGGCCACTAAGTAATGTTTGAGGATTGCTTTTGTTGTGGAAATTTCACAAACTTCTCAGGAGCCAAAACAAAGACTATTTCTTTATTAAAACAATAGATTTGGCGGAGACAGCCTCAAGATGTAATTCATATGAACTTTTTGGCTGTATACTAAAGTGCATATCATTTGCATGCAGTTTTATGCAGTGTCATACAAGCTTAAGCATATTCTGTGTCTTCCCTTGTTTTAGCATATTTGATATTTTCATTGGATAGCCTTGTAAGATATAGTCACATTGTATTTCAGACTTAACCAATAAAAGAAACCGCAGTCAACCATTGTTGAGGAGAATGAGATTTATTCATGGCCTTAGGGAATACAGACACAGGTTTTTCTGTCCTCAATGGTTTTAACTCACTCTGAAACACAGAAATGCAAATATGTTCAATGCACAAAGACAACATAATTTGTTTAGATAAGGGACTGACCTTCACCAAGAGTGCAAAACATCTTTCTATCAGTCCTCAAGGTTTTATTATTCCCTGTCCGTACCACATATCCTCATGTCCCTTTGAGCTCAAAAGGCTTCACTTTACTTAGTGATTATATAGTTCTCATCTGCATTGTGTTAAATGTATAAATCTAGTCAGAATTCAATAGCTTGTTGTTAAGAATGTATGGAATTGATTTTGCACACGTTTACTGGACATGATCTGATTCTTATACACTGGAGAAATATGCTTGTGTGTTCTGGATATACAGTGGATATAAAAAGTCTATACACCCCTGTTAAAATACCAGGTTTTTGTGATGTAAAAGAATGAGACAAAGATAAATCATGTCAGAACTTTTTCCACTTTTAATGTGACCTATAATGTGAACAGTTCAATTGAAAAACAAACTGAAATCTTCGAAGGGGGAAAATGAAAAATAAAAACCTTACAATAACCTCGTTATAGGTCACATTAAAAGTGGAAAAAGTTCTGACATGATTTATCTTTGTCTCATTCTTTTACATCACAAGAACCTGGCATTTTAACAGGGGTGTGTAGACTTTTTATATCCACTGTATTCCATTTCTTCAGAGTGCAAGTGAGGATAGAGTGATACAACAGAAAATCTAGGTGAAAGTTAATATCTTAATAAAGGTGAATTTAGGCTTTAACCAGAAACAAAAATTAAGCCACTTTCTTTGAGGTGGCTGTAGAATTGAACAGATTTTTTGTATTAACATAATTAATAGGTATAGTACTAATTCAGCTCTTCATGTATTATTAGTGGTTTTGGTTGTAAATTGGGCGCTTATCCCATTTTGTGAATTATTGGTAGGGAAGTAGACCCAAGACCTCACAACGATACAGGGCAGTACATTCTAGAACTGACTGTATTTTAAGTGAGTAAAGATTAAAATTGGCTTGTTCTTGTCTTTAGGTCATTCAAAGCTTAAAGTTACCTGGGATATCGATGTTTAGGCTAAGGAATTTACAGTGAGCCTTTGCAGATCCCTCCCTGTTAAGGAGGATTGGGCATAAGGTGTCAATTAATTGATTCCTGATGCTAGCTGACCTAGTGCCTAAAGCTTCATTAAACGTTTTGATCCATGCCGACCACAGAGGCTTGTGTGAGCTGAAGAATCGCACTGGCTGTCTTTGCCGCCTCCTTGACCTCGTCCGGGGACAGGGTGGAGCAGCCAGCAGACACCCTGGAGAGGGACGCAGCTTGCAAGGCAAATCTATTGAGCAAGACCGGTCCTGAGGAGAGAACGGAGGAGGCCAGACCCTCAGCCGACCCTCAGCCGGCAACGAGAGTCTGTAGGGGATGGAAATTTCCATAGTCATTCTTCTCACTCTTCTCTTGAGGTAGATCTTTAAAACAGTAAATGGGAGGATGAATGACAGGATTGCTCTCCTAATATATGCGCTGCTGCACTCTCATTGGCTGATGCCGAGTGCATACATTCAGATTCTCAGGCTGGCTGCCCAAGTGCCACAAGAGTAAACCAATAGGAGCAGAGCTTCCCCTATGGGGCGGAGCTCAACAAAATAGAACCTGTGAGTATTGAATTTATTCTGTAAAAATATAACCCTGAAATAAGGATTCATTGGCAAACTATTATACTAAAGTTTTTCTTACAAAAGGGTCTGATGTGTGATGGTTTATGATAGGCTAAATAAGGGAAATTTACTCCTTAGGGCAGTGGTATTCAAATCTGGACCTCGATGTCAGTTCATTGCAACCCCCTAATCAGAGACTTTTTTAGATCTGGGACACCAGGTTGGTGTAATTAATGATGAGGTAGAACAGAGAATCAGCAGGCTCTGGACCCTGTATGGTAAGATTTGAATACCTCTGCCTTAGTGTATGGATCAAAACGTTTAATTAAGCTTTAGGCACTAGGTCAGCTAGCATCAGGAATCAATTAATTAATATGACCAATCTTCATTAACAGGGAGGGATCTGCAACAAAAGCTCACTGTAAGTTCACTGCCACTGAATAGTAACGTGTGACATTGCCACAGGAAGTTTTTTGTTTTGTAAAATCTCAACAAGTACAATAAAAACTGGAAGACGTTTTTTATAGTAAAGGTTCTGGAAAGCTATTAAACTAGGACAGGAAAATGGAATAGCTACACTTGCCACTTTACAACGAAATATGAGTGATTGCCTCTGAAATGTTAAGAAAATTCCTGTTCATATGTTCTACTGACTAAACTATAGTAATGATTTCAGTTTGACTGAATGGAAAGTACAGGTGACGATTTGGAAATCCTCGGAAAAGACAGCTGCAATGTCATTGGAGATAGCAGAGCTTTTGGCGAAGGATGCTGTGGCAGTGTTTCTCCACGGACAGGAGGAGGGGCTGTATTCCCTGCATAGTCAAACGGCCCTTCCCGAATGCTCACTAGAAAATACTTGGTTTCTGCATACTGTAAACATAGATCTCAAGTATGCATACTTTCTTGTGCCGTTAGTCCCGCATCACAGAAAGTTTCTTTGCTTCTCCTTTTAGATTATTATTTACGAGTGCAAGAGAATCCTGTTCGGATATGCTCTGGCTCCACGCATGTTCTCAAAGTGTCTGGGAGCTGCGTTAGAGCCTCTCCATCAAAAAGGAGTCAGAGTTGTGGGTTACTCAGATGACTTACTGGTTCTGGCAGGCTCAGCGAAGGTAGCTATGACGCACACTGCAACTCTGGTTACACACCTGTCATGCCTGAGTTTCACAGTGAATTGGAAAAATAGCGCACCATGGCCTTGTCGACAAGTGGTTCATCTGGGACTCTTTGGACACTGTCTCCATGGTAGCGCGCGGGGCGGTCGCACAAATGGATGCTTTGCTGGTCGCTCTTTGCTGTTTTCGACGCCTCAGTATGGTGACGCCTTGGTACGGTGACACCTCGGTGTGGCGGCATATATCAATCACCAAGGAATCAGATCTCCTGTACTCCCATCGTTTGGTGGAGGAATTGTGGAGTTGCGCTAGCTGACTGCCTCACACAGTCTGGGTCACCACAATGTGGCAGACCTCATGTTCCGTTTGAAATTTGTATTGTTCATTCATTTATTTTGGATTTAATCCATAACATTTACTTAGAAAAAAAAATGTGTGTGGATAGTTTCTTTGTGGTTATAGCTGGTTACAGCATTCATACATGGTTGCCCGCTTGTCAGTTGATATGCGTGTCTGCGTCGTGGACAAAGTGCCACACTTTTGTGCATTTTTCAGTAGGATACGGCCAAGCTCGGTGTTAGCCGGACATGACCTGATTGCCTGTGGGTATTGTTTGGATCTGTTGGGGGATACATCTTGGCAGTGCGTAGCTCCGCCCTAAACCAATAGGAGCAGAGCTCCCCCTAAGGGGTGGAGCTCCACGAAATAGAACTATAGTTACTGGAGTTATGTAACTCCAGTTCTGTGAGTGGAGCAGAGCACAATAGGGCTTTAGGCCCTGAACCAACCCCCGGAGTCGCCTGAAATATTCAGGAGGACGAGTGGCAGGATTGCTCTCCTAATATTTGTGCTGCTACACTCTCATTGGCTGACACAATAATAAAACTCTTTCAAGTTTACAAGTGTAACAACAGTTCACAGCAGTACATTGTTCTATCAGTTTCACCTTTGTCAAACTATCCCTGTATGGTGCTCGATCTCTCCTTAGCTTCACCCCTTCTTATTTTATGTTCACCCTTTTATACTAATTCAAAATACCACATATCTTAAACTTTGTTACAGGTTTTGGTGTTATCATTCTTAGATGTTTTGGTGTCATTGTTCCTAAATGATTTGGTGTCACCATTGCTAGATGTTTTGGTGTCACTGTAGTGAGGGGTGGGAGAAAGTGGTTGAAGGTATTACCACTTAGAAGGTTACCGGGGACAGCCAGGGAAATTAGTGCAAGGGAATGTAACCTTAGTGATAAATAAATATACATATAATCTGACTCCATATTGTTTGTCAATAAATTTTATCATAAATGACCATAAAATGTAGGAAGTCCTTAGTAAAGCTTAGCTACTCAGTTCGTCACGAGCCTAACATTAAAATGATATGTGTTCCTGAGTCCACCCAGACTGGTCAGAGACCCAGGACTCAGGGATGCCCACAATGGCATGTGTCCCCAGGACCACCCAAACAGTTCAGAGACCTAGAACTCAGGGATGACAAGTCTGGTCACTTTGACTTACATACACTGAACAAAATTATAAACGCAACACTTTTGTTTTTGCCCCCATTTATCATGAGCTGAACTCAAAGATCTAAGACATTCTCTATGTACACAAAAGGCCTATTTCTCTCAAATATTGTTCACAAATCTGTGTAAATCTGTGTTAATGAGCACTTCTCCTTTGCCGAGATAATCCATCCACCTCACAGGTGTGGCATATCAAGATGCTGATCAGACAGCATGAGTATTGCACAGGTGTGCCTTAGGCTGGCCACAATAAAAGGCCACTTGAAAATGTGCAGTTCCTTCACACAGCACAATGCTACAGATGTCGCAAGTTTTGAGGGAGCGTGCAATTGGCATGCTGACTGCAGGAATGTCCACCAGAGCTGTTGCCTGTGAATTGATTGTTCAATTCTCTACCATAAGCTGTCTGCAAAGGCGTTTCAGAGAATTTGGCAGTACATCCAGCCGGCCTCACAACCGCAGACCACGTGTAACCACACCAGCCCAGGACCTCCACATCCAGCATCTTCACCTCCAAGATCGTCTGAGACCAGCCACCCGGACAGCTGCTGCAACAATCGGTTTGCATAACCAAAGAATTTCTGCAAACTGTCAGGAACCGTCTCAGGGAAGCTCATCTGCATCCTCGTCGTCCTCATCGGGGTCTCGACCTGACTGCAGTTCGTCGTCGTAACTGACTTGAGTGGGCAAATGCTCACATTCGATGGCGTCTGGCACTTTGGAGAGGTGTTCTCTTCACAGATGAATCCCGGTTTTCACTGTACAGGGCAGATGGCAGACAGCGTGTATGGTGTCGTGTGGGTGAGCGGTTTGCTGATGTTAACGTTGTGGGTCGAGTGGCCCATGGTGGCAGTGTGGTTATGGTATGGGCAGGCGTGTGTTATGGACAACGAACACAGGTGCATTTTATTGATGGCATTTTGAATGCACAGAGATACCGTGACGAGATCCTGAGGCCCATTTTTGTGCCATTCATCCACGACCATCACCTCATGTTGCAGCATGATAACGCACGGCCCCATGTTGCAAGGATCTGTACACAATTCCTGGAAGCTGAAAACATCCCAGTTCTTGCATGGCCAGCATACTCACCGGACATGTCACCCATTGAGCATGTTTGGGATGCTCTGGATCGGCGTATACGACAGCGTGTTCCAGGTCCTGCCATTATCCAGCAACTTCGCACAGCCATTGAAGAGAAGTGAAGTAACATTCCACAGGCCACAATCAACCACCTAATCAACTCTATGCGAAGGAGATGTGTTGCACAGCGTGAGGCAAATGGTGGTCACACCAGATACTGACTGGTTTTCGGACCCCCCCAGACACCCCCAATACAGTGAAACTGCACATTTTAGAGTGGCCTTTTATTGTGGCCAGCCTAAGGCACACCTGTGCAATACTCATGCTGTCTGATCAGCATCTTGATATGCCACACCTGTGAGGTGGATGGATTATCTCGGCAAAGGAGAAGTGCTCACTAACACAGATTTACACAGATTTGTGAACAATATTTGAGAGGAATAGGCCTTTTGTGTACAGAGAGAAAGTCTTAGATCTTTGAGTTCTGCTCATGATGAATGGGGGCGAAAACAAAAGTGGTGCGTTTATAATTTTGTTCAATGTATGTGTGTGTGCTTATATCAGTTATCGTTAAGCGCCCATTTAACGTGAACCGTACAATAAAATGGCATGTGTTCCTAGGGCTACACAGAAACATTTGAAACCCAGGACTCAGTGATGACTAGTCAATGGCATGTGTTCCTGGGCCTACCCAGACTGCTTCAAAATCCAGGACTCAGGGATACAAAGTCTGGTCGTTTAGACTCATATGTGTGTAATTATCAATAGCCCTATGAACTTGAGTATGAAGATGAAAGAGTAATGCTGTCATAATCTATATTGAAGTAATTTATTCCAATCCAGTAATACAGTTACAATACAGAGCATAGTTACAAGTCTTTGGGTAAATAGTAGGCTACAACGCAACATGTCAGGAGGCACTGGCGTAGCGTGGTGACACCGGGCCGGGGTGCAAGCTGTCGTCCTTCCAACACCCCACCCCCCCAGGGACGAAACAGTATGATGCGGTATATACGCCTGTGAAGCCGATCCTGGTGCAGATTACCCTCGCAGTCAACGTCTAAGATAACCATATAGAACAACAAAACATAAAATACAAATGCAAGAAAATCATTATTATTGAGGCCATGCACGGGCCCACCGCGGGCCTTGGTGCAGCCGCACACCCTGCACCCCCTATAGCTACGCCAGTATCAAGTGGTCTCTTTAACAAGAACAAACTCCTAGATAGTAAGCTATAACACAACGTATTTGGAGGTATCTTTAACGATGACAAACTCATAACTTTTTGGAGATATGGCTATTTATACTTGAAACACATAAAACACTCCCCCAAATAGTCAAATAGTCATTAGAATTTCTTTACCTTGGCAAACACAATGAACACAAAGGACAGGAACTGTCCGCACTTAATCAATGCAAAAATAACGAATGGATGTCAGACATGCAACAAGGACAAACATTTCTACAATGTTCTTGTTAAGTTTGATCCAAAAGCTGTACAGTACAATAAAGCATATCAGACTATTCAGCCCTTTATGGGGAACAGGGGAAATCCAAACACTACAGATACATGTCAGATACAATATCATGCATTGAGTGAACTGGAATGTAATTAAGAGTTTCACACTTTTCCAGGTGAGCTCAGGAGGGTGGGGCTGACGGCCCACACCTGTGCCTCGTTTCCACTGGTGCCAAAAACTGGTATTTTACCCTAAAGTCCAGAAATGTTTCTGTTTCCATTGACACAGGCCAGCGCCAGTCGGCCACTAGGCCATGGCCGAGTAGCCCGGCTCTCATTTAGTGCCGAGCCCCGGACTTTGGGACTTAGGGCAGGGTTTGCAGGTTGACGCGTTACATGCTGTGAAAACGCCCGTTGTTGTGCTAGTCAAATAGCGATGTGTATCATTTGCTTAGTCTTAGGCTTCTCGTAATGGTTTTCATTCGATCTATCAAACAGATTCCTGATAAAATAAAGAAAATAAATCAACAGTACAGGGAAGCAAAGACTCAATGGAAACAGTTGGAATGACCGAAGGTGGAATGATGCCATTGACTCAGTAGAAAAACGGAGTGCTGAGACCGAGACGTAGCTTGCAGAACCTGTAACAACACAAAATTACCTCAGAATTCTCACAAATCCTTCTATTAATGGGATATAGTTTTAACAAAATACTTATTAAACTAAATAATGAATACACTGGCTTACAGTTGCAGAGTCGCGGCTCATGAGTGTAGGTGGAGAAGGAGCCAGTCGCAGGAGTTTGAGGAAGAAATTTGTTTTATTACTCATGACAGTAAATATAAATTTAATCTTAAACACATCACTGGTTTTCATTCTTTTGAAGTTTTACTCATGAAAGTTTCACAACTTTTTACAAATATCTGCAATTTGGACCACTTTGCAAATGAGAGAGACAAAAAGTTAGAGCATTTCCTATTTTCGTCTACAACCCAGCTATTTGAATCAGAAAAAAGTCCGAAAATATCTCTTACCAAACATGAGATATTTAGCAACACGTTTTTACGCGATATTTTCCAAACAGCAGCCGTTTATCCCACTTTCCCAGCAAGATAGACAAACAGTATGAAGATGTAATATATTCCTCTACTTCTCAGCTATTCCAATCTGAAAATATTCTAAAAATTGTCTCTTACCAAACCTGAGATATTGCAACCGAAGTAACTATAGCAACGCGTTTTTTTAGCAATATTTCCCCCATGACTGCCGTTTAACCCACTTTCTCAGCATGATAGACGAAAAGTTAGTGTTTCATACATTCCACTACTTCTCAACTATTTCAATCAGAAAAGATTATGAAAACATCTCTTACCAAACTTGAGATACTGCAACCGGAGTAACCATAGCAACAGGATTTTTTTCCAACTTTTCATAAACTGCTCCAACAGAAAGTATTTTCTGAATCAGACCCACCCACATGGAGGAACGAAAATGTAGATATACTTCACAGCTATTTAAATCAGAAATAATTTTTGAAAATATCTCTTACCAAACTCGAGCTACAACTGGAGTAACCATAGCAACAGGATTTTTTTCCAACTTTTCAAAAGCAGCTTCAATAGAATGTACTTTCTGAACCAGAAACACAAACACAGCCTAAGCTAAATATACCTCAATTTTTTCTGATTCTTGTAGTTAAAAAGTAATGAAAACATCCCTTACCGAACTCGATATTGCAACCTCAGTAACCATAGCAACCACATTTTTAGCAATATAACCCAAATAGCTGCTGTTTAACCCACTTTCCCAGCAAGGCAGAGAAAAAGTACAAATACTTTATATGTTCCTCAACCTCTCAGCTATTTAAATCAGAAAAAATTACAAAAATATCTCTAACCAAACTCAAGCTACTGTATTCAGAGTAACCATAGCAACACGATGTTGTCCTACTTTTCGAAAACAGCTCCAATGGAAAGTACTTTCTGAAAAAGATAAACAAACACTGCTTTACCTAAATGTACTTCTACCTTTCACCTACAAGAATCAGAAAACAATATGAAAATATCTCTTACCAAACTTGAGATATTGCAACTGAAGTAAACATAGCAACCCAATTTTTTGCAATATTTCCAAAACAGCTGCCGTTTAATCCACTTTCCCAGCAAGGTGGAGAAAATACAATTATTTTATGTATTCCTCTGCTTGTCAGCTATTTAAATAAGAACAAAATACAAAATATCTCAAACCAGACATGAGCTACTTCAACCGGAGTAACCATAGCAACAGGATTTTAGCAACTTTTCAAAAACAGCTCCAATGGAAAGTACTTTCTGAACCAGAAACACCAACATGCATTTACGGAAATGTACCTATACGACTCACCTATTCAAAACATGAAATTATCTCTTCCCAAACTTGAGATACTGCAACCGCAGTAAACATAGCAATGCATTTTATAGCAAAATTTCCCAAACAGCTGCCGTTTATCTCACTTTCCCAGGAAGATAGAATAGAAGTATTTAATATATTCCTTAACTTCTCAGCTATTTAAATTTGAAAAAAATGCAAAAAATACCTCTTACCAAACTCAAGATATTGGAACTGCAGTAACCATAACAACATGTTTTTTAGCAACGTTTCCCAAAAAGCAGCTATTTAAACCACCTTCCCAGCAAGATAGACAAAAAGTATGAATATTTCATATATTCCTCTACTTCTCAGCTATTCATAAAAGAAAATATGAAAATATCTTTTACCAATCTTGAGATACGGTAACTGGAGTAACCATCGACGCAGGATTTCTTGCTACTTTTCAAAAACATGGATCTCAGCTTTCAAAGACTTTTCAGACTTTAAGAACGTAAGATTTATCAAAGTTCCTTACCAATGCATTGGCGGAAACTTGGTTTGAAATAGTTAAAGCAAGCCACAGTAACTTTACTTGTAAAGTTCCAGTGTATTTATTACTGGGGCTTGCGCAGCAAAAGCCCCAGGTTAGTTCTTCGACATACTTCTTCATACTATTATTATTCTTTAGAACGCTCCTCCTACACCGTTTAAGCTAGAAATGTGTAGACTGGCTTTTACTACCGGAAAAATATCACCTTTTATTTTTCATAACTGGAAAACCAAATTGCGTTGATTGTTTACTCCTCCCTCCCCACCTGAGCCCCTCCTTAAGTCCTTGGTACCAAATGTAGAGTCGAAACAGGAAAGTCTAGAGCCAACATTAGCATAAATCAATGGTGTAGCCCTGGTACCGGGGTAAAGCATCAGTGGAAATACGGCACAGGTTTTCCAGATCTTTAGAGAAGCCAATTTTATGCAGGACCCCTGATTAACATCATCAACAAGGGTGTGTTGGAGACATGGTGGGGCCAGGCCCTCCTCTTCGTCGAATAACACTTCCACTCTTCCTCAGACATTTCTCATTACACTAAATCACCATTGCTAGTTGTTTTGGTGTCCAAATTTCATCGTTACTCTGTGAGTCACTACTTCCACTAAAATTGGGGCCATCACCTGTCCATACTTGTCAAGTTCCACAATACTCCTCTGTTAGACACTTCATCTGACAATTGTACTTAAAGACATTTCATCTGTTCGATTGGGGGAGCTGTTCTAGTGATATTATTCTCTTGGGCCACAACACCCTCTCTATCACCTGGCACTTCCCCTGTAATATTGTTTTTTCAATCACATTGACTAGTCCCAGTCTCATCATGCACATTAAAATCTCTTCTAAATTTCAATTTTTTGCACATACAGTCCCAGTCAAAGTTTGGATGCACCTACCTTCAAGGGTATTTCTTTATTTTTACTATTTTCTTCATTGTAGAATAATAGTGAAGACATTATACTATTCAATCACATTCTATGGATTCAGTGATAAACAAATCAAAATACTTTTTATATTCTTCTAAGGAACCACCCTTTGCCTTGAGGACAGCTTTGCACACACTTTGCATTCTCTCAACCAGCTTTATGAGGTGAAAAAGCTCTTAACCATGACAACTCTAGTACTGAGGGATCTTTGAAAACATTCTTAAGACCATTTCTGCTGTTGTGTATTGGATTGGAACGAACGGTGACCTAGGAAGTCTGTTTCTGTCCTTCCCCAATAAAGGTGCAGAAATTCTTCATCTCTGTCTCTAACCTCATTTTCCCTATTCCCAAACACACTCTCTCTCTCTGTCTCTCTCTTTTTATTTCTCTCTCTCTTTCTCTTTCTTCTCCCCCCATGTGCAGTCAGCAGAGGAGAAGGTTCCTGTCTGGTATATCATGGACGAGTTTGGCTGCCAGGTGCAGCACTCGGACCAGCCGACCTGTAGCATGGCCCCCTTCTTCTACACCCAGGGCCAGTTGGCCTACACCATCCTCTGGCCACTTAAAGACCTGCAGGAGGGAGGTACTGACACTCAGGTTGTGTACACACAGTATAGAGACGCAACACACACAGCTAACCGAAACAATACACAGCTTACAGACACTACTCACACACAATAACATTGAAGGCTGTTTTGAATCTTGATGGATTCAAAGAACAACATTTTCATTTAAAGATGTTCAAATGGCAGTTTATCTAAGAGGTGAGTCTCTTCCACCTCAGCCTATGGAATCTACACAATAGCAATCAATATATATCTAAAGTACAGAAAAACAAGAAAAGGAACCAGGCGAGCCTAGTTCTGCTGGCCCGTGATTAGAAGGGATGAATGTTGATGCACTTGGCTAGATTCAGTCTACGTGGCAGACTGGTGAAGTATGTACTGTTTTGTATATAGTAAGCTAGTATGCCGGTATTGGGACCGATTGGGACATAGTACCTCATCATAAAATTGCGTCTCGACATTAGATCATTTTGTCATGCATTAACATCATGCTAAGTTTGAATATTTAGCTAGACACCATTAAGCCTTGTGTTAAACTGACTAATGTGTCTTAAGTTTACTTCCACTACAAAGAGCATCAACGAACTGTATGGCTTTTGCCACTGGACATTTTCAACAGCTTATTAGTCAGTAATAGGCAATTGCTAGCGAGACTGAAGATGAACTTTGCGCTTCCAGAGCTATTTCATTTCATAGCACAACAACATTTGTTTTTCTTTCCTTCGTGAATGACATTGATACAATAATTTCCATTGTCTGACCACAAGATAATTAATTTCTCATTTTCTTCCAACGTACCACACAACACTGACAAGCGCATAATCTCCTTTCGTAACATCAAAGCTGTTGACCCTCTCCAACTATCAGACGCCATCTGCCCTGCTCTTCCGATTGATTCCACCCCCAAATCACCTGAAGAACAAGCTAACCATCTCAACACTGCTATGTCTGTCTCCCTCAACACTCTGGCACCACTAAAAACTAGACATGTTTCTTTCACCTCCTCATCCCCCTGGTTTACATCTGAGCTCCGAACCATGAAGCAAGTTTGTCGTCACCTTGAACGCCGGGTGAGAAAATCGGGGCTCACTGTCCACACTGAAGCCTACAAACATCACCTTTCAGCTTACAGAGATGCCCTCATTGCTGCTAGGTCCTCCTACATCTCAAACAAAATCAACAGCTCCTGTATGAACCCCCAGACCCTCTTCTCTACTGTCAGCAAACTACTTCATCCCTGCAATGACTCACTCTCTAGCCCCTCCACTAAACTTGCCAATTCTTTTTTGCAGTTTTTAAAGATAAAATAACAACAATAAACTCCTCACTATCTAATAAATCTACCACAGCCCCCCCTACTGTTAACCTCCATATTTGTCCACCTGCTTGCCAGGACTCTCACCTCTCCTCATTCAGTCCAGTTGATTCCCCTTACATCACAAAACTCATAATGACATCCAAAAATACTACCTGCTCTCTCGATCCTCTTCCTACAGTCCTGCTTAAAGCCTCCCCTCCTGCTACAAAGCTGCTGCTGTCACCCCCATCCTAAAGTAACCTGGACTACACAACACCATCCTTAACAATTTCCACCCCATCTCCAACCTTTCCGGCCAATCCATAGCACAGAAACTGCACTCCTCAAAGTCATCAGTGACCTTCTCCTCTCTGCTGATGCCGGTTCCCTCAACATCCTGATTCTCCTTGACCTGAGTGCTGCCTTTGACACCATTAATCACCAGATTCTGCTCACCAGACTCGAGGGGCTGGGTGTTGAGGGAACTGCACTTGCCTGGCTCAATTCCTATCTCACTAACCGAACCCATTTCATCTCACTCAAAGGCCTAAACTCTGACTCAGCTACAGTCACTCAAGGTGTACCCCAGGGCTCAGTACTTGGTCCCCTACTCTTCATCATCTACATCCTTCCCCTTGGTCAAATCCTCCGCCACTTCAACCTAAATTTCCACTGCTATGCTGATGATACACAAATATATCTAGCCACCAAGTCTCTCACCAACCCACCTCTGACCCATATTGAATCCTGTCTGACTGCAATAAAAGCATGGATGAAGGACAACGTCCTCAAACTAAACAGTGACAAAACAGAACTTCTACTTATTGGAACCAAATCCACCCTCACCAAAACTGGCACGTTCAATCTCAGCATCGATGACACCGTTGTTTCTCCATCCCCCCACGCACGTAACCTTGGCGTCATTCTGGACACTACACTCTCCTTTGATTAGCACGTCAAACAGACTGTAAAATCTTAATTCTTCCATCTTCGCAACATCGCCAAACTCAGACCTTCCCTTTCCCGTCCTGCTGCTGAAACCCTAATACATGCATTCATAACCTCCTGTCTTGACTACTGCAACTCCCTACTCACCGGCATCAAATCTACATCCCTCCATAAGCTCCAAATGGTTCAAAACTCTGCGGCCAGACTACTCACTCACACCAGGTCCCGGCAGCATATCACCCCTATCCTCTTGTGAGTTACACGGGCTTCCTATCTCCCAACGCATAAACTACAAGATCCTCCTATTGACATATAAAGCCCTAAACAATATTGCCCCTGCCTACCTCTCCGACCTTCTTCTTCCATATCAACCAACACACACACTCCGTTCCAGTACTGCAAGCCACCTCCTAATCCCCAAGACCAAGCTAAAAGGCCTTGGTGACAGGGCATTCTCAAGGGTTGCTCCTCGTCTCTGGAACTCTCTCCCCAAAACCATCCGTGACTCTGAGACTATCCCCATCTTCCAGCAACGCCTCAAAACTCATCTGTTCATAATCGCTTACCCATAGCCATGCCAAATCCCACACTCTCAATCTTCCTTGTTTTCTCAGTTTTTTTTTTGTTTCTGTTTGTTTTCTGTTCCATGTCACTTTTGTACAGCGTCTTTGGGTCCCTGAAAAGGGCTATATAAATATAATGTAGTATTATTATTATTAATAACCATCCATATAGGTGACGATAACTTTTTCGTCAAGTGAAAAGATGAGAATCGTGGAAAACCCTCTTTTACTGTGCAAGGGGTTGTGGTTGTGAGAAAGCATGTCTTTTCTTAGAGGTATACATGTATTTTAGTTATATTCTCTTGTTTAGAAACACAACACAGAGGAGTGGTACTTCGTTATCTTGTGCTATATGAGGTACCGTATCACAAACAGTTGAAGAGGTCCCCATACAACCTGATAAGTGTCTGTGTGTGGAGCCAAGATATCAAGAGGGGACACTATACCAGGCCCTACAGGGTTAAGATGTAGAATACACGTATATGATTGGAAGACAGCCAGATAGTGAAGGGGATGTGTTGAAGGTTTAGTCAAGTATAAATATGCTGTTCAAGACAGTGATATGTGGGGAAGCACAAAGACAGCTGGAAAGACCAAGAAGAGAGAGATGGAAAGAAGGCTGAACATCTAAGACAGACATGTACTTTATTTTGTGAATTAACAACAAGGAACCCTTCTCCCCCTGACTTGGGTCCGTTATTATTCTGCAAAAGAGCCAGAAGCTAACATGGTCTACTATGTCTATATTTCCCCAAGAAGCATGCACGGATCTGTACTTCAAAAATCCACCAGAAAGAGTCACAATATAATCGTAAAACAGTTTTATTTTAGGTTTACTATAACGTACAGTTGCGGTCGGAAGTTTATATACACTCATCATGGACATGAAAGTCATGGTAATGTTGGGCTTTCAATTATTTCTTTGAACTGTTCTTTTTCTGGTGCAGAATGATTGTACAACATACTGTACATCTTTAAGAGAAAAAAAACAAGAATTTGGAGCATAGGTTTTCTTTCATTTTGGGTTTTCTGTAATCCACACAGGGTAAAAATTATACATACAGGGTCAAAAATATACATACACCCACTTAGATGTGGTGATGAAAGTTCCAAAATGTCCTTTAATTTGCCAAGCCCAAGGCCCATTAACTTCCTGTTAGTGATCATGATTGAATACAGCTGGTAGCTTCTCTGTGCCAATATAAAAAGTGTTTGTTTGACAGCAGTCATTGGATTGGCCAACACAGTAAAATGAGAAAGTTCAAGGAGCTCACTGCAGATCTGAAAAAGATGATGGTAGATTTGCACAAGTCAGGAATATCTCTTTCTGCCATTTCTAAATAACTGCAGATTCCAAGATCATTGGCTCAAACAGTTGTACGTAAGTAAAAGTTATTGGGAGGTGTAGCCACTTTGCTACACCTCCCAATAACTAGCCACAAGGTCTGGAAGATCCCAAACTGTCAAACTGAGGGTGACCCAAACTGTCACCCTCAGCTGAGAGGAAATGGGCTCGGATGGTCAGGAACAACCCAGGAACAAACAAGGCACAGGTCTGCCATGAACTGGGAGCTGCTGCAACACCAATGTCACTGTCTACAGTCAATCGAGTGTAGACAATGATTGCCATGGACTGAAAGGCTGCCATCCAAGATTGAAGTCCCTGCTCCAAAATCAACACCTTCAGGCTTGACTAAACTTTGCAGCTGACCACATGGGCAAAGAAAGGCCTTCTGGAAGAAAGTTTTATGGTCAGATGAGGCAAAGATTGAGTTGTTTGGCCACAATGACCAGAGGTATGTTTGGAGGAGTAAAGATGAGGTGTTCAACCACAAGAGCACTGTATTAGCTGTTAAGCATGGTGGTGGTAGCATCATGCTCTGGGGCTGTTTTATGGCCAGTAAAACTGGTGCCCTGCACAAGGCTGATGGAAAAATGGAGGACTACCTCAGAATTCTTCAGCATAACCTCAAACCATCAGTCAGATGGTTAAAACTTGGACACAATTGGGTGTTCCAACAGAACAAAGACCCTAGACACACATCAAGGCTGGTTGTGGAATGGATAAAGCAGGCTTATATTAAGCTTTTGGAATGGCCTTCCCAAAGTCCTGACTTCAACCCTATTGAAAATGTGTGGACCATGCTTAAATCGAGTCAATGCCAGGCAACCAAAAAATTTAATTGAACTTTACCAATTCTGCCAAGAAGAGTCATCAAATATCCAATCAGAATTCTGCCAGAAGCTTGTTGATGGCTACCAGCAGTGCCTGCTCAAGGTGAAACTTGCCAATGGACATTCAATCATATATTCGGTGTGCTGTATGTATATTTTTGACCCTGTGTTGATTTTAGAACACCCAAAATGAATTTAACATTGTGCACCAAATTCTTGTTTTTTTCTATTAAAGTTATATGCTGTACAATCTTTCTACCCCAGAAAAGAACAGTTCAAAGAAATCATTGAAAGACCAATATTGCCATGACATTCATATCCGTGTGTATGTAAACTACCGACCGCAACTGTAGCTTGTAGCCAGTGAAGTTTTTGTCTGTCCTGAACGAATCCTAATTCATAATTTGTTTTGTCCGTGGCGAGGATTGAACACCGGTCGCCTACATGGCAGTCCGCCTCTCTAACCACTACAATGGGCAGTCACTCACTCACTCAGTAAGAGATATTCAAGTTCAAAGTTCAAAAGGTTTATTTGTCATTTGCAATAACAAGTTACGGCAATGAAATGGTTGGTTTTCCTACTCCCGACAGTGCAGTTAAAAGTTAAAATGTAACAGTAATTATAATTTAAAAAAATAACACAGTCAATCAGTAATAACACTATTCAAAAACACACATAAATAATAGTAACTATACAACCGTAGTGCAATGTAAAAGTGACAGGTGTAAATGATATAAGTGGCAGATGTGCATGATATAAAGTGACAGGTGTGCATGGACTATGGATGGAAGGGGTTCCTGAGTTGAGCAGCCTTACAGCCTGTGGAAAGAAGCTGTCCCGTAGCCTGTTTGTTTTGGACTGAATACTCCTGTACCTTCTGCCTGACGGCAGTTTGGTAAACAGTCCGTGGCATGGGTGGCTGGGATCTGTAATGATCCGTTTGCTCCTCCTCCTACACCTCTCTGTGTCGAGATGTTGCAGGAATGGCAGGTCAGACCTTGTGATGCTCTCTGCTGTTTTAATCACCCTCTGAAGTGCTTTGCGGTCGAGGGCGGTGCAGCTGCCATACCAGGCGGTGACACAGCCGGTCAGGATACTCCCAATAGTGCATCTGTAGAAGTTGGTGAGTATCCTGGAATCCATGCCAAATCTCCTTAATCGGCGTAGGAAGAAGAGCCGTTTCCTGGCCTCCTTCACCACGACGTTAGAGTGATGAGACCAGGTCAAGTCATCGCTGATGTTGACCCCGAGGAACCTGATGTTGTGAACTCTCTCTACTGCAGACCCATTGATGTGTATGGGGGCGTGGTCTCCCCACCTCTGCTTCCTGTGTTCAACAATCATCTCCTTCGTTTTGCTGATATTGAGCTGGATGTTGTTATCCTGACACCACGAAGTCAGTGACCTTACTTCATCTCTATAGGCTGACTCGTCGTTGTCAGAGATCAGGCCTATGATGGTGGTGTCGTCAGCAAACTTAATGATGGTGTTGGAGACATGAGTTGCCAGGCAGTCGTGGGTGAAGAGAGAGTACAGGAGCGGGCTCAGCACACAGCCCTGGGGGGAACCAATACTGAGAGTCAGTGAGGAAGAGGTGGCGTTGCCCATCCGCACCACCTGGTGTCTGCCCGTCAGGAAGTTCAGGATCCATCTGCACATAGTGGGGTCGAGACCCAGATCCCTGAGCTTAACCGCCAGCTTGTGGGGCACAATGGTGTTGAAGGCTGAGCTATAGTCAATGAACAGCATTCTCACATATGTGTTCCTTTTGTCCAGATGAGAGAGTGCAGAGTGGAGGGTCAGAGCGATGGCATCCTCTGTGGATCTGTTTTGTCTGTAGGCAAATTGTAGTGGGCCAAGTGTTGCAGGCATGGAGTCTGTGATGTGTGTTTTAACTAGCCGCTCAAAGCACTTCATGATGATTGGTGTGAGTGCTACAGGGCGGTAGTCATTCATGCAGAGGACTTTTTGCTTTTTTGGCACAGGAAAAATGATGGACTTTTTGAAGCAGGTGGGGACCACTGACTGACGTAGTGATAGGCTGAAGATATCAGTAAAGACATCTGCCAGTTGGTCAGCACAGACCTTGAGAACACAGTCTGAGTTGTTATGTGGTCCAGGAGCCTTGCAGGTGTTAATCCTTTTTAGGGCATTACAGACGTCTGACATGGTCATTTGAAAAGGGCAGCCGTCCTGGTCCATTTGGGTATCCATGCCAGGGATGATGCTCTCAAAGCGAGCATAGAAAGAGTTCAGTTCCTTTGGGAGAGAAGCCGACACTTTCCCCACACTACCTGCATTGCCTTTATAGTTAGTGATGGTTCTCAGACCACTCCACATGTTCCTGGTATTGGAGCCCTGGTAGAGAGATTCTTTTTTGACTCTGTATTGACTTTTTGCAGTTTTTATTGCCTTCCTGAGATCATACCGGGATTTCTTATAATTGTCCATGCTGCCGGAGTTCAATGCTGCAGTCCGTGCCTTTAGTATGGCATGGATACCACTGTTGACCCACGGTTTTTGAGTAGGAAATTATTTTGTCGTCAATACATTTGTTAATAAAAACGGTCACTGATTCTGTGTATTCATTGATATTGCCTCCAGATGCCTCTCGGAACATTTCCCAGTCTGTGGTGAGGAAACAGTCACGTAAATTGGCGTCCAATTCGTCCGTTGAATGGACCTCATCACTGGCTTCTCTTGTTTTAGCCTCTGCCTGTAAGCAGGGGGCAACAGTATCGACGCGTGGTCTGATTTGCCGAAAGCAGGACGGGGGAGGGCCTTATATCCGTGAGGAAATGGAGAGTAGACATTGTCTACAGAGTTTTTCCCGCGTGTCGGGAAGTTGATGTGTTTTTTAAACATCGGTAGGACTTTCTTCGGATTGGCGCCATTAAAATCGTCAGCAACAATAAAGGCAGCCTCCGGATGTAAAAATTCAAGCCTATCGATAACTCAAAAAAGTTTGTCGAGCGCAGCCCCAGTGTTGGGTTGGGGGGGTGTACATAGCTGTTAAAATGACTGATGTAAACTCCCGAGCTAGATAGTAAGGGTGACATTTAATCGTAAGATGCTCCAGATCAGGAGAGCATCCAGAACAGATACAGTCCACATCCAGACACCAAAGATTGTTTACCATGAAGCAGACTCCGCCCTCCCTGCTTTTACCGGACTTTGCAGTTAGATCCTGCCGATGAATGGATTGCCCTTTCGGAACAATGGCCGCATCTGGGATTGAGGGCTCCAGCCATGTATCAGTGAAAACCAGAACGTTACAGTTCTTAATGTCCCGCTGGAAAGCTAGCCTGCTCCTAAGTTCGTCCTGCTTGCTGTCTAGTGACTGGACGTTTGCTAAGAGAATACTTGGAAGAGGAGCACAGTTTCCCCGCAGCCGCAGTCGGACCAAAACTCCACCCTGCTTCCCACGCTTCCTTCGTTGGCGTTGTTTTCCAGGTGCTTGCTCAGGTAAGCACAACAAAGGGTATCCCGGGTTGTTCGCTGAACTTGATGTTCTGGACGAAAAAGACGATTCCAGTGCTTTCCATTCGCTGTGCTTGGCCGGCTCAGCTTACGCGGTCCGGCAAAATATGGATACAATTGTCATGGATATTTCAATTTAAAGGTATAAAGTGTTTGAGTCAGTGATTCTATATTTCTGAGCTCAGGGGTAAACGGTTACACAGTGTAATGCAACTTCACTGAATCCCCTCTTTCTGTTGCTTACAGCTGAAGTATATACACCTCTGGAAAGAATTAAGAGACCACTCCTAATTTTCCTTAAATCAACATTTCAACATGTAAGGCAGCCATTCCTTTCCAGTGTCTGTTAAATTCCAACACAGGCACACCTCATTTTACTTGATGAGGTACTGATTAGGTGATTAACTGAACCAAATCTAATTTAACGAGGAAAAGTGTAAAAAACACTGCTGTGCTCATCACTATCCTCTTGCAATAGGACCAGCTGGATGGCAAAAACTGTCAAGTAGTACCTCAAAGGTATTTTGAATAAAAAAATAACTATTCAGCATGACAAAAGAATTAAAAAGAAAAGCTTTGAGTGAGGAAAAGAAGGGTTCAATTCTGGCTTTATTGGCAGAGGGATACAGTGAGCGTCAGGTTGCTTCCATCCTGAAAATTTCAAAGACGGCGGTTCATAAGAACAAGGTCAAGCAACAGACATTGGGGACAACAAAGCTACAGACTGGCAGAGGGCGAAAACGACTGTCCACTGACCGAGATGACCGTCAACTCATTCGAATGTCACTCAACAACCGTAGGATGACATCAAGTGACCTACAGCAGCTGGGGTGAAGTGCACGGCGAGGACGGTTCGAAACAGGCTCCTAGGGGCAGGGCTGAAGTCGTGCAAAGCTAGAAAAAAGCCCTTCATCAATGAGAAGCAAATTGCCAGGCTGAAGTTTGCAAAAGACCATAAAGATTGGACCGTAGAGGAATGGAGTAAGGTAATCTTCTCTGACGAGTCAAATTTTCGGCTTTGCCCAT
Source organism: Esox masquinongy (assembly GCA_016801175.1). Classification (NCBI taxonomy): domain Eukaryota; kingdom Metazoa; phylum Chordata; class Actinopteri; order Esociformes; family Esocidae; genus Esox; species Esox masquinongy. The sequence continues at coordinate 11,227 of JACXGI010005086.1, read as the reverse complement.
CACCTGGTCGTCTAATGGTTAGACGGAGACCTGGAGAGCCCTACAAGCCACAGTGAAATTCGCATGCACTGTGAAATTGGGTGGAGGATCAGTGATGATCTGGGGATGCTTCAGCAAGGTTGGAATCGGGCATATTTGTCTTTGTGAAGGACACATGAATCAAGCCAAGTACAAGGTTATCCTGAAAGAACACCTGCTTCCTTCTGCTCTGACAGTGTTCCCCAACTCTGAGAATTGGTTTTTCCAGCAGGAAAATGCTCAATGCCACACAGCCAGGTCAATCAAGGTGTGGATGGAGGACCACCAGATCAAGACCCTGTCATGGCCAGCCCAATCTCCAGACCTGAACCCCATTGAAAACCTCTGGAATTTGATCAAGAGGAAGATCTATGGTCACAAGCCATCAAACAAAGCTGAGCTACTTCAATTTTTGTGCCAGGAGTGGCATAAAGTCACCCAACAACAATGTGACAGACTGGTGGAGAGCATGCCAAGACGCATGAAAGCTGTGATTAAAAATCTGGGTTATTCCACAAAATATGGATTTCGGAACTCTTCCTAAGTTAAAACATTAATATTTTATTGTTGAAAAATGAATATGTATTTGTTTTCTTGGCCTTATTTGATGTCTGAAAACAATGTATCTTTTTTTTGGTTATTTTGACCAGTCGTTATTTTCTACAAATAAATACTCTAAATGACAATATTTTTACTTGGACTTTGGGAGTAATGTTGTCAATAGTTTATAGAATAAAACAAAACTGTTCATTTTACTCAAACACATACCTATGAATAGTAAAACCTGAGAAATTGATAATTTTGCCGTGGTCTCTTAATTTCTTCCAGAGCTGTATACTCATCTAAGTTAGAGTAATCAACAGGACATGTAAGATCTTTCCCTAGAAAGTTTCAAACAAGATGCATTGAATACTCTTTACACAGGATGAATAAATCACCTGTCACCACTTTTGTTCATGTACAGGCCATGAGAATAACATCGGTTTCTCATTTTCCTACACATATAAGAAATACTCATACATTTCTTCTCTCCGTTTCCTACCTTACCATAAAAGTGCAGTTTAACAACAATGTTTGTACAGCATGGATTCTTATCACATTCTAGATTTTTCCACTCCACAATATGTTAATCAGAGCAGAATTTTCTAAAAACCATAACTTTAGCCTCTAATTATAGACATACTCTTGAAATTTAGAATGCAAAGAGCTATATATACAATTCCTTGTGAAAGTATTCAGAACCAATTCTTTCTTATTACTGTATTGCAACAGTAATATTTTAAACACTGAAACACAAAATCTGTTATTGTAAGCAGACATTGAATTTATGCTATGGCCTTTATGCAGAAAATGACCTTCCACTTTTGAATCAAGTCAGACCAAAATAAGATCAATAAGATGGTAAACAATTTGGCTATCTACAAAGGGCTGTATTCATCAAACACTATCAGCGCTCTGCCACACAGGGTACATCTTGGACCTTTAGCTGTTATAGACATATATCCACCACTTGTCCAGCACCTTATGTACTAGACAGAATATACAGCTCCGGAAAAAATTAAGAGACCACTGCACCTTTTTCTTTCCTTTCCAAAAAAGCTGAAAAGGAAAGTTTTGAGTGAGGAACAGAAGCGTTCAATTTGCAGTGGTCTCTTAATTTTAACCCTTCTGTTCCTCATTCAAAACCTTCCTTTTCGACTTTTTTGGAAAGGAAAGAAAAAGGTACAGTGGTCTCTTCATTTTTTCCGGAGCTGTATATTTATATAGGATGATATGTACATTTAGGTCTGGAAATAATTGGACACTGACATAAGTTTTATTTTGTCTGTTTACCAAAATATATTAAAGTTACAGTTAAATAATGAATATGGGCTTAAAGTGTATGGAATCTGATTTGTGCCAGTTTAGTCAAACAAAACTTCTTGAATATCAAACAAAAATAAAAATTTGAGAGAGAATAGTGAAGCAAAAAAAAAGGCACCTCAAAAGTAAAACTTGCAAACAAAGTTTGGTCTTTTACTTTTTTGATGATATGTCATTTTGTTTACAGTTCCCTCTGCTGCTTTCTCACTGATCAGACTTTTGCTCTCAATGTCAGCATTGCGGTCACGCTGCCAGCTCTCTCATTTGCACTGCCTGACTTTTTATTTGCAGTTCTGACACAAACGTCTCACGTGGGTGTGCTTTTTCAGGGGTGCGCCCCCATTGGCTAGTGAGTGTTTGAGTGACAGCTCAGTATTAATGTGAAGTTTGACTCTTTCTACTGACTTGGATCTTGCCGAGTCGTTCAGTAAAAAATTTTAATTTTTCGAGTCATTTCGTTCATTTGAGTCAGTAATGCCTATTGGTTGCAAAATCAAATCTTAAACCTACCTTACATGGATAAAATAAATAAACCTCATTACTTAGGCTTTCATGAGGTCTACTCAATACTTTAATAAAGAAACTTATAAAACTCAGAGGTGCAAAATAAAGGTAACTTACAGAAATTAGGAGAACCAAGAACATGCAAGAGAGAGAGTGCAGTGATGTAGTAACCACAACTAAAGAATCATTATGAAACGTGAACATGCTATCAGAAAGGAACGAAGTGGGTAGCTACATTGTAGCTAAGGATTAAAACGTTTAGTTAATTTTTATTTGTCTACTTATATTTTAATTGGGTATTTTTGTTTGATGCCCGAAGGTACCAGTCTGACTTTTACAATAAGTTTACATTTTGATATGATCATTTACCTTAAATAATAGACCTATAGAATAAATGTGATAGTAGTTGTATTATCTGTATTTATTGGAAAACTACACTATCAGTGAGTGTTTCCATTCGTTAAATGTGGTACTGTTAAGATAAGCATCTTGTCCCAGCTGCTGTCTTGGATCGAAGGTTTAAAACCGAGATGTTGTTAAGGGATGATCTGGTGCAACCAGTTTAGAGGCAAACTCGACAGCTCATACTTTACACAGCTGCAGCGGTCCTCTCGCTGGGCACAAAAGGAGAGGTAGAGTAGCAGCCTACAGCAATGATAAGAAATGTCATGCAACGTAACATGATCCTGAAGCCACAGGCCAGCCTCGTGTTTCTAAATGGGAATTCCAAGTTACTATAGACAGACATTTAGCATAATGTTATTATTGAATTTCAAGTCAATTTTATGTTTTCGTTTTTACAGCCAATATATACAATGTATACGCTAGTTAAATGCTGAGCACTTAATATTTGAAAGCATGTGATTAGTAATTTCTTGACATGTAGCCCATTAACAGAATTTATTTTTTGTTCCTTTTTGGCTGCATGATAAAGATTTTTTTCATATCAATTTAATTGAATTCCAAGCAAGTAAATAGACAATTTTATTTTATACATTCTATAGGTAAAATGTTGTCTAAAAATGCTGAGCATCTGAATTTTCTAAGCACCCGATAGATGTGTGTGTGTGTGTGTGTGTGTGTGTGTGTGTGTGTGTGTGTGTGTGTGTGTGTGTGTGTGTG
>JACXGI010005085.1:0-49279 GCA_016801175.1 Esox masquinongy | reverse complement strand
AATGATTCCAGGTCAGGAGAACAGTACTGTAGTATGACTGTCACATCGTTAATATAAATGATTCCAGGTCAGGAGAACAGTACTGTAGTATGACTATCATATCGTTGCTCCAGACATTGTTAATGTAGAAACATATTCCTTCTCCCTTCGTTTTACCCGACAGATTGAAAAACCAGGCAACTGGAGCGCTCAGTCCGGTATAGAGCCACACAGCCGCAATTCCGTGAAACACAAGGTAGAGGATAAGGAGAGATCTCTTTTTTTCCCCAAGAGCAATTGAAGTTTGTCAAGTTTATTGCTGAGTGATCGCATGTTGGCAAGGAATATTCCAGGTAGCGGAGTCCGTAGACCACACCGCCTCAAGCATTCCAGCGACCTGGAGCGTTTACTTCGCCAATGGCTTTTCACTGCTTGACAAAGTGCAGATGTAGCTTCGACCAGAATGTCCAGTTATTCAACAGATGTTACGAGAAAATCATTGAAACAAGGACTTGTTTCCCTGATGTTTATGATCTCCTCTCTTGAGTAAACAATCCGAGAATTGTCGCAGAACACTGATTTAACACACAAAATAAGACAGGAAATTGTGCACCAAATAACCGAGGTGGCCATCTGCGGCATCATTGTGTAATGGCCCGTCTCCTTGTATCTCCTCCATGCTCTTGAGACTGTACTTGGAGACACAGCAAACCTTCTTGCAATGGCACGTATAGATGTGCCATCCTGAAGGAGCTGGACTACCTGTGCAACCTGAAAGGGAAGGTCACTAGCAAAACGCAAAACTAAAGAATCGTTCAGGAAGGATAAGGAGAGAGCAATTGTTTGTGGCCACCACCTGCAAAACCATTCCCTTTTTTGGGTTTGTCTTGCTGTTGCCTCTCCAGTACAACTGTTAGAAGGTGAACCTTTACACTAGTCTGAGGTCCTGAGAGCTCTGGAGCAGGTTTTCATCAAGGATCAGACAGCTCGCTGTGCCTCCATTGCTTCTGCATCAGAACCAGCTCTCAGTGCCTCCGTTACCCCTGCATCAGAACCAACACTTTGTGCCTCCGTTGCCTCTGCAAACAAATCCTTAATTGCTGTCAGCGGCCTACCCTACAGAGCTAGGCTTCCCCGAACAAACAGCTGTAGTGGTGAATGTCAGCCCTCTGTTCGTAGACCATGATGGTTCCACTGATTGCAAAATATCCTCAAGTCCCTGTTTGTTCTGGGAATGTAGACATAATGCAGAGCCCAAAGGTTCATCTCATTGTCAATGCCTATAATGTCCTCTGATATCATGGTAGTCATTAGTGAGGCCATGCCAAACGTCTCCCCACAAACTTTCTCCCCACAAACTTTCAATCCTCTTATTGTGTGTACTTGTGAATCTCTTAGAGCACTGCCTCTGCCAAATCCAGTAAATACTTCCATAAAGATGCAGACCTCATTGTACTTCCCACCAAAGTCACACCACACTCGAGAAGGGACGCCGTACCTGCAAATGGCATTCAAAATGTGCTCCAGAACAGTTTTGCTGCGGTTGTTGTCTGAGGCACAAAGTAAAACTATTAGCCTACTGGGGGTGTAATGATTCTCCAAATCCTCGATTCGATTTCACTTTCGATTTTTTGGTCACGATTCAACTTGATTTTCGATTATCTTTTTCTGTGCTGATTGCACTGCTGTTAAGACTATTGGCCCTGTTTTGTAAATAAAAAACAACAGCTTTTTATTAAAAGAACTTTTATTTTAATACGATGTAATAATAACAAAAATATACAACATTAAAATAACACTCAAACTTGAACAACACTCAAAAATAGAACACTTACAACAATAACAATGTAACATTTATTTAATTGGTGGCAAGTCCAGCACTTGTTGCCTATTTTGATTTAACTATTTACACCTTGACATTCATTTGGCAAGGCTGCAGATCCATTGACATAAACATTGCTATTGAATTTGTTATTTCTTTGGCACAAGTAGAGTTTATTGGTAGTTTGGCTCTAAATGTAGCTGGGATAGTAGGTTGAGGGAGTGTTTTCTTTCCACTTATATCAATTTCTGTGTGAAGCTTACTCTCAATTAAGCATTATTTAAAACTGTTCATGAATCGTCTACCAGACTCCTAATAAGAGCCAGTAGCTACTAACTAATGAGGCAAAATGAATTCCATGTACAGTATAGTGTGTTGCATTGGGGGTTAAAGAGGGAGTAGAAAATATAGTTTTACTGGATGTGGCACATTGCCCCATGATTTCACATTATGTTTGTACTTTTACAAACTCTCCTGTGTATTTCGTATGGTACATTCACTGCGGCACTGAATAGGTTTTCCACAAAAGTACATTACAGTGGGTGGATGGAAAATACACCGACCAGCCATAACATTATGACCACTGACAGGTGAAGTGAATAACACTGATAATCTTGTTATCATGGCACCTGTGAGTGGGTGGGATATATTAGGCAGCAAGAGAACATTCTGTCCTCAAAGTTGATATGTTAGAAGTAGGAAAAATAGGCAGGCATAAAGATCTGAGCGACTTTGACAAGGGCCAAATTGTGATGGCTAGACGACTGGGTCAGAGCATCTCCAAAACTGCAGCCCGGTCTGCAGTGGTCAGTACCTATCAAAAGTAGTCCAAGGAAAGAAAAACGGTGAACTGACGACAGGGTCATGTGCGGCCAAGTCTCATTGATGCATGTGGGGAGTGAAGGCTGGCCCGTGGGGTCCGATCCAACAGACGAGCTACTGTAGCTCAAATTGCTGAAAAAGTTAACGCTGGTACTGATAGAAATGTTTCAGAACGCACAGTGCATCGCAGTTTGTTGAGTATGGGGCTGCGTAGCCACAGACCAGTCAGGGTGCTTATGCTGACCTCTGTCCACTGCCGAAAGCGTCAACAATGGGCATGTGAGCATCAGAACTGGACCACGAAGCAATGGAAGAAGGTGGCCTGGTTTGATGAATCACATTTTCTTTTACATCACGTCTATGGCTGGGTGCGTGTGCATTGCTTACTTGGAGAACACATGGCACCAGGATGCACTATGGGAAGAAGGCAAGCCGGCGGAGGCAGTGTGATGCTTTGTGCAATGTTCTGCTTGGAAACCTTGGGTTCTGCCATTCATGTGGATGTTACTTTGACATGTACAACCTACTTGAGCATTGTTGCAGACCATGTGCACCCTTTCATGGCAACGGTATTCCCTGATTGCATTGGCCTCTTTCAGCAGGATAATGCGCCCTGCCACACAGCAAAAATGGTTCAGGAATGGTTTGAGGAACACAACAACGAGTTCATGGTTTTGACTTGGCCTCCAAATTCCCCAGATCTCAATCCAATCGAGCATCTGTGGGATGTGGTGGACAAACAGGTCTGCTCCACAGAGGCCCTATCGTGTAACTTTCAGGACTTCAAGGATCTGCTGCTAACATCTTGGTGCCAGATACCACAGCACACATTCAGAGGTCTAGTGGAGTCGCAGACACCGCTAGCACTGGAGGTCTGCGATGGCAGGAAGCTGGGCACCAGTGATGTGCTGGGCGGTTTTCACCACCCCTTGTAGGGCCTTCCGTTCGGCTATGGAGTAGCTGCTAAACCACACTGTGGCGCAGTATGTCAGGATGCTCTCGAATGTGCAGCGGTAAAAGTTCACAAGGATCCTGGAAGACAGACAGGCTTTCTTCAGCCTCCTCAAAAAATACAGGCACTGCTGTGCCTTTTTGACCAGCCCTGAAGTGCTGAGGGTCCAAGAGAGGTCCTCAGAGATGTGGACACCCAGGAATTTGAAGCTGGTCACACGCTTCACCTCAGTACCATCGATGAGGACTGGGGCGCGGCTGCAACTTTTAGACCTCCTGTAATCCACAATGTGTTGCTTGGTTTTCTTTGCATTGAGGGCCAGGTTGTTTCAGTGCACCATGCTGCCAGGTGCATGACCTCTTCCCTGTAGGCTGACTCGTCATTGTCACTAATCAGGCCTACCACCGTGTTGTCATCTGCAAACTTGACGATGATATTGGATCTGTGTACAGGAACGCAGTCGTGGGTGAAGAGGGAGTACAGGAGAGGGCTCAGCACACAGCCTTGTGGAACACCAGTGTTCAGGATCAGAGTGGGGGAAGTGAAGTTGTCTAACCTGACAGACTGGGGTCTGTTGGTTAGGAAGTCCAGAGTCCAGTTGCAGAGAGAGGGGCTGATTCCCAGGTCATGGAGTTTGTTTACCAGCCTAGAGGGGATGTCAGTGTTGAATGCTGAGCTGAAGTCAATGAATAGCATTTTCACATAGGTTTTGGTTTTGTCCTGGTGGGTCAGGGCCTGTTTGACCAGTAGGCATACTGGTAGGGATCCAGTGTTGGGGGGAGGCAGGACTTAAGGTGGGCCAGAACTAGTCTTTCAAAGCACTTCGAGATTGTGGGGGTGAGTGCAACCGGTGGGAAGTCATTCAGGCTAGATGCCGTCGACTGTTTCGGCACTGGCACAATGGTTGTGGTCTTGAAGCATGTTGTTCGTTTGTGCCGTTAAAAAATCGTTTGTGCTGCTTCGGTATTTTATATATTAGACATTTAATTTTTGGTATGTCACTCAGTCCCCCAACGTGCTCCAAATTGAGTCAAAATAGTCTCCTTTGTTTGTGCTTCATTTGTGCCGGTTTGTGCCGTTAAAAGTTTTGTTAGTGCTGCATCGGTGTTTTTAATATTAGACGTTTGATTAGAGGTGAAGACTTCACCAGCCCCCCCCCCCAAACTGACTCAAAATAGGCTCAATCGTTTATGGTCCGTTTGTGCTGGTTTGTCCTGTTCAAATTTTCGTTTGTGCTGCTATCATTTTTTAGACATTAAAGAATATTTCACTGATCATTCTGAGATCACTCAGCTCCCCGACATACTTCAAATTCACCCGAAATAGTCTCGTTTACTTCGTTTGTGCCTTAAAAGTTTAGTTTGTGCCAGACGCCCAACCTGCTCCAGATTGACTCAAAATAGGCTCAGTCGTTTGTGCTGGTAGTTTCTGGTACATAACCTAATTTTCTACTGGATAGCGCATTGGCTTTACTCTCTTTCCATTATAGCTCTGTCATTACTTAACTGATTTGGTTAGAACGTTGTAAAAACAATATTTTAACCAGCACAAACGGAACACAAACGATTGAGCATATTTTGAGTGAATTTGTAGCATGTTGTGGAGGGCTGAGTGACCTCGGAATGATCTATAAAATATTCTTTAGGACTAATACAAAAAAAATGACAGCAGCACAAATGGAGCACAAACGGTATTTTACCTGCGTAAAAATGGTCCCCACCCAATGCAAAACTAGGGCAAATAGGCTTAATCGTTTGTGCTGGTTTGTGTTGTTACAATTTTTGTGCTGCTTTCATCTTTTAGATATTAAAGAATATTTCATGGGTCAAATTCACTCTAAATAGGCTGAATAGGGTTGTGCTCCGTTTCAGTCGGTAAAATTTTTGTTTTTTCGACTGTCTTTCTAACGGATAATGACAGAGCTATAGCAGAGCTAAAGATAGTGGAAAGAGTAAATCCATGAACTATCCAGTAGGAATGTAGATTATTTAAAAACTATGGCAGCACAAACAAAATTTTAGCGGCACAAATGGAGCACATACGATTGAGCCTATTTTGAGGCAGTTTGGAGCAGGTTCGGGGGCTGGTGACCTAAAATGAAATGTCTGATATATAAAACGGCGCATCAGCAAAAACGAAAATTTTAAATGCACAAATCAGCACAAACGGAGCACAAACGATTGAGCCTATTTCTATGGAATTTTGAGCATGTTGGGGGGCTGATAACACTATACCCTATAATTAAATGTCTAATATTTAAAGAGAGTGAAGCCAGTGCTCTATCCAGTGGGAATGTAGCTATGTACCTAAAACTGTAGCAGCACAAAAAAACCTTTCAGTGCCACAAACAGCATAAATGATTGAGCCTATTTTGAGGAGCAGGCTGGTGACACCTAAATGTCTAATATATAAAACGCTGCATCAGCACAAACGAAACTTTTAACGGCACAAACCAGCACAAACAAAGCAAAAACAAAGGAGACTGTTTTGGTTGAATTTGGAGCTTGTTGGGGGGCTGGGTGACGTCATCGCCAATAATTACATTTCTAATATTAAAAACACAGATGAAGCACAAACGAAAATTTTAACTGCAAAACCAGCACAAACAAAGCACAAACAAAGGAGACTATTTTGGTTGAATTTGGAGCATGTTGGGGGGCTGAGTGACGTCATCACCAATAATTAAATGTCTAATATACAAAATACCGAAGCAGCACAAACGAAAATTTTAACGGCACAAACCGGCACAAAGGAAGCACAAACAAACGAGACTATTTTCGTTGATTTCAGAGGATGTTGGGGGGCTGAGTGACCTCAGAATGACCTATAAAATATTCTTTAATATCTATAAAATGATAGCACAAACGAAAATTTTAACGGCACAAACCAGCACAAACGGGGCACAAACGATTGAGCCTATTTTGCCGAGGTTCTGCGTTGGGTGGGGGGCCAACTTCAGGCAGATCGGGGTTAACCCTGTCCTTTCTCTACTCCTCATTCCTTAGTAAAAGTTGATCTTAACAGCTTTGTGAATAGGTTTTAAGAGGACCTTATTCACAAAGGACCTTGCTACAGACCTTATACTATGAAATATACAGGGTGCACTATAAACACTGCTCAAAAAAAATTAAGGGAACACTTAAATCACACATTGGGTCTCGATGAAATAAATATATTAGAGATCAAAGTCTTTACTGTACATTGTGTAATTCATTGAGAACAAAATTACATAATAATGGTCAATGGAAACCAAAATCACCAACCGACTGAGGGCTGGATTCAAACTCAAACCAAAAATCAAAGTAAACTATTGAAAACACAGGCTGTTACAACTTGCGTGAATTTCATCACGGCAAATCATAATCTAACTCAGTAGTGTGTGTGGCCCCCCATGTGCCTGTATGCACTCCCGACAACATCTGGGCATGATCCTAATAAGATGGCTGAGTTTCCTGGAGGATATTCTCCCAGACCTGGATCAGGGCATCAGTGAGCTCCTGGACAGTCTGTGGCGCTACTTGGCGGTGTCGGATGCACTGATACATGACGTCCCAGAGGTTCTCAATAGGATTCAGGTCTGGGGAACATGTGGGCCAATCAATGGCATTAATGCCTTCGTCATCCAGGAACTGCCTACACACTCTGGCCACATGAAGCCAGGTATTGTCCTGCACCAGGAGGAACCCAGGGCCCACTGCACCAACGTATGGTCTGATGATGGGTCTGAGGTTTTCATCCCGGTACCTAACAGCAATCAGGTTACCGTTGGCTAGCACGTGGAGGTCTGTGCGACCCTCCAAGAATATGCCTCCCCCTGACCCACCGGTCATGCTGGATGATGTTGCAGGGGGCATAACGGTGTCTCCAGACTCTTTCACGTCTGTCACATGTGCTCAGTGTGAACCCGCTCTCATCTGTGAAGAGAACGGGGTGCCAATGGCAGACCTGCCAATTCTGGTGTTCTCTGGCGAATGCCAATCGTGCTGCACAGTGCTAGGCTGTGAGCACGGGTCCCACTAGAGGATGTTGGGCCCTCATGCCACCCTCATGGAGTCTGTTTCTGATAGTTTGGTCAGAAACATGCACATCATTCGCCTGCTGGAGGTCATTTTGTAGGGCTCTGCCAGTGCTCCTCCTTTTCCTCTACCGGTCCTGCTGCTGGGTTGACGGCCCTGCCCAGCTCTTCTCGTGTAACAGCCTGTCTCCTGGTATCTCCTCCATGCTCTTAAGACTGTACTGGGAGACACAGCAAAACCTCTTGTGAGGGTACGTATGGATGTGCCATCCTGGAGGAGCTTGCCTGCAAAATCATTCCCTTTTTCGGGGTTTGTCTTGCTGTTGCCTCTACAATGCACTTGTTGTCACTTTCATTTGCACTAAAACAGGTGATATTGATTCACAATTGCTTATGCTTCCTAACTGGACAGATTGATATTCCTGAAGTGTAATTGACTTGGTGTTATACTGTGATGATTGTATTCCCTTAATTTTTTGAGCAGTGTATTCTGATGTGATTATTTGGTTTATGGGAATATTGAATATAGGCTATGACTAGAGTTTTTTTTGTCATGTCATATGATTTTAAAAACTTGTAGAAAAACTTTTGGCCTTAGGGAGGACGAAAACTGCAGCAACCTTGTACTTATTTATAGGAATTATATTTTAAAGATAGACGAACAGGGGAGTTTCCTATACACAGACACAGAGAAAGCAACATTATTGATCAATAGAACTCACAGGGCTGCGCTTGCTCTATGCAAGTTTCCATTGTGTAATCCTGCCCTATGCAACTGTAGGCTTAATAAAATATTAACCGACATCTATTGTGTTAATTTATTAAATCCAAAAAAAAAAGTTTGGTTGGAAAAGTCTATGTACACTAGTCGACCCAAGTTTGAATATGAAGCCAATTTGGATATCATTTTCTCACAAACCAAAAGGCGTGACTGCTTTATTTACATTGGCCAGGGGGAGGGAATATAGACTCTACCAGGGGTCAACATTTTGATTTTGCCTCAGGCCAATTTCTCCTAAGATTATATATTTCATAGTGCTAGAAAAACAAAAACACAAACTGTATATCATGAAAGGTCTAACAACAAATACAAAGACTTTGAATTCTCCAAGATGAGAGGGTCAGTTCCTAATTTGAGCAGAGAGGCCATCAGGATGATGTATGATGGTGATGGAGTCATCTGATGATCGGATAGAGGCCAAGTCTATGAAACAGCCTTAGTCATATAGCCGCCGGGCATCTCCACTTCCATTGTGTGTGGCACCCACTTGGGTGATGCCTCAGCAGCCCTGGGCCTCAAAAAACAGACCAAATAAAGTTCAAAATCATAGTTAGTTGTCCCCCTTCAAGCCCTCTGTCTCAGTCCTGCTGTATTCCGCTGTATTTCCTATTCCTCTTTTGCTTTAGGCAACTCATCAAATAATGTTGTGAAAAGATCAGGAACTAGCAGCCAAGTCAAACAAACTCTGGTACTGTGTCCAGATTCATTAGTCGAACAAAAAGCAACTATGGCTGTAATGACCATCCTCAGAAATAGGCAACAAGGTACGCGATGGGGGCTCTACAACAGGTTAGTTTAGAATCACACCTTTCAAGGCTAATGATAGTTTGTGCTCATCAGAAGCAATGCCTTTCAGGTTATATGTATGGCTCTGCCATTATTCTCTTTATCATGCTCACAAAGCCCAAGGGCCAAAAGGGGGTCATACCCTAATTTCCTCTTTTGGGGAACAGTTATTACAGTTGTGACTATACATTTCCTTGCTTTATGTTCCTATTCAGTCAGTCAGTTGTTACTACATTCTATGGGGACATACAATCATGCCCCAGGCTGGGTTAACGGACAATAAACCAAAGTGAACCCAAATAAACCATTTTGCACTAAGGCCTGTGGTAGAGGTCTTCATGGATACATCCAAATCTGATTGTCCGAGATTTCATCTGATATCTTTCTAGGTCAGACACAACATTATGTAGTTGACCTTTTAGATCCCAGGTCAGATCACGGTGGTTGCCACGGATATTGGATCAGTATGATAATATATGAAATACCAGTTGTATCCCAGATCTGATGGTCATAATAAATATCACATAATTCACTATTGCTATGCTTTGCAGTTGGTCCACGACAGGTTATTTCAGCATTCATCCCTCTTCTCTGCATGTCTGCTTCTTGTCTGGTTTGAGCTCAGCTTATTTCTTCATGGCAATAATCCCGGACAGCTATTTCCACAAGGGAAAGTCTTCAGGTGGCCTATTTCATGGCGATTTCACTAGAGATATGTGATCAAAAACGTTTCCATAAGATGCATGGTGGTTAGACTTACACTACCAATCAAAAGTTTGGGGTCACTTAGAAATTTTCTTGTTTTAGTAAGAAAATCATTTTTTTGTTCATTAAAAAACATCAAATTGATCAGATGTTGTAAATGACTATTGTAGCTGGAAACGGACAATTTTGAATGCAATATCTACATAGGCGTACAGAGGCCCATTATCAACAACCATCAGTCCTGTGTTCCAATGGAATGTTGTGTTTGCTAATCCAAGTTTATAATTTTAAAGGATATATTAAAATGGGCAAAATAACTCAGACATTGGACAGAGGAAGATTGGAAAAAAGTGTTATGGACAGATAAATCTAAGTTAGAGGTGTTCGGATCAAAAAGGAGAACATTTGTGAGACGTAGACCAAATGAAAATATGTGGGAGGAGTGCTTGACTCCATCTGTCAAGCATGGTGGAGGCAATGTGATGGTCTGGGGGTGCATTGGTGGTGGTGAAGTGGGAGTCAAGCACTCCATTTTGCAACACCATACCATACCCTATGGATGCTTGATTGGAGCCATACCCTATGGATGCTTGATTGGAGCCAATTTCCTCCTACAAAAGGAGAAGGACCCAAAGCACAGCTCCAAACTATGCAAGAACTATTTAGGGAAGAAGCAGTCAGCTGGTATTCTGTCTGTAATGAAGTGGCCAGCACAGCCACTGGATCTCAACCTTATTGAGCTGTTGTGGGAGCAGCTTGACAGTATTGTACATAAGAAATGCCCATCAAGCCAATCCAACTTATGGGAGGTACTTCAGGAAGCATTACGTGATTACCTCAACAAATTGACAACTAGAATGCCAAGTTTGAAGGACACAATTATTATTTCAATTAAAAATCATTATTTCATACCTTGTCAATGACTATATTTCCTATTCATTTTGCTATATTTCTTATTCAAACTCTTATTCAAACATTTCATGTATGTTTTCATGGAAAACAAGAAAATTGTGACCCCAAAACTATTGAAGTGTATATAGGACTGTTGTAAAGGAATTGGAAAGCTTTATTATTCAATTTTATTAATCACTATGTATATAAAACACTGTTGACCTTGTGTGTGTGAGGTGACAAAAAATTACTTCCAGACACTCTGCACCTCTATTATTAATAATCCATTGAATTATTCTAGCCTACTATCAGACATCTCACATGTACTTTTGTAGACAGTCCAGGTAATGTCTGCACAAGCCATATCTTTCATAACAAATTAATAAAAATGCACATCTTAGTGGAAAACAGAACATATTTTTGAAAGAGATGCATTGTGTTTTCTTACCACACAGACAAACCACACCCACTACTTGTATCATTGTTTGCCAGCACTCAAGATGCTGGCTCCAACATGCAGCAGTGCCTGTTGCCGTCATATGCCAAGCATAGAGTAGCTAGTAACCCAGCAAGATAGCCGCTGCATGGACAGCATTCTACGCCATGCTTGTTTCTCAAAGCAGACAAAGAACTGGTCTGTGTCCAGCATTGCCAAAACCCTTTGATCCACTCTGTGTATGTACCGGAGAAGAAAAACATTTAGAAACAAATAGAAATCAAGGCCACTGTCACTTTGGAATCACGAACAACCAATTCAATAGAGAAGGGTTGCACCATTAACGCTCAAAGATCACCATCACACCTAACCATGGCCAAAGCCTTGAACAGGGAAGTTTTGTAAAAGATGATCCACAATCAAAGCCAAGTCTCATATGTATACACTTGGTTTAAAGCCTGAGTTGCGCACCCTTCAACACCTTCTGCATCGCCAGAGAATGTGCCACCGGGGTTCCCACATGAAAAGCAGGAATTCCATCTCAAACGGAAAATGAAGGACCCTGTTTGAAAGGCTCCAGCAGGAACATTAGAATGTGAAATTAGAAATGATCAAGCTCTGGCGGGCAACGATTCCTTTGTCTTGGCACCGTGACTCGAACGCATGCCACTTAAATGCGTACAGCGCCTTTGTAGTGGAGGCCCTAGCCAGGTTAGAATCAATGGCGTTTAGGAGGAAAGCCCTTTAGCATCAGATTGAACCTCTCAGAGGCCAAGACATGGATTCCAACATTCGGGCCATGGACGCTAAGCGCCCCCATGCAGCTGGGACTGTAAGTCCCCTCACAATGGCAGCTACCATGGATCCCCACACCGCAGGCAAATTAATACAGGAATAGCTTCTTAGGCCACTGTGAAGCAAAGTAGTTTGCAAAAATCCTTCTACCAATGTGGGCTGGAATAGGTCCACCTGGGGAACACAACAGATGGTCTGAGGCGACTGGGGCGTGAATACAGTCGTAGATAACCTCAATTTCAGTTCCCATTGAGAAATATAGCAGTAAATGCAAGTTTTGTTGCAATCTGTAAAGATTTACGTCGGCCTTGCTGAGCAGCTCCCAAGTCTGAGGACCACTCAGGGGTGTAGCAATCCCTGATAAAAGCAGGATAGCAGAGCTTCACCCAAGTTGCAAAAACCAGGGAGATACGCCACCCGAAGCAACTAAATGCACAAACTGGTCTATTGGTATATGCACATA
The DNA here is from genome assembly GCA_016801175.1 of Esox masquinongy. Lineage (NCBI taxonomy): Eukaryota > Metazoa > Chordata > Actinopteri > Esociformes > Esocidae > Esox > Esox masquinongy. The sequence goes on along the minus strand of JACXGI010005085.1, from coordinate 36,832 downwards.
CTGGTTCAACAGTCCCTGCAAAAATACTATAGTCAGTGGTGCATTAATTACTTGGAGCTGCGGGTGTTGATAGGAACAATACAAGCAGTTTCAAAAAATAGGTACACCACTTACCACAGACCCCTTGACAAGTCATCTTCGCACAACACTCCTCTGTCTCTAAGGGATGCATCTTCCATGATCACTTTGCATGATGTAACTTTGCCCGTGGCAGTGCCTTGTGGCTAAAGATGAAGATGGCCAGTGCAATGAGGCACGGCAGGGACAATCATATCTTCCGTTGTAGGTTGCAGGAAAAGTGCAAGTGAGTGAAAATTTGCCAACGCTGAACTGGTTGCATTTATAACAACCCTAGGGGAAAGACGGCTATCATAGATGCCATTAACTCTGCGTTTCTATACATGGAAATACCCATTGACAGGCCATAAATCTAAAATAGGGCATAATGTTCTGCCTCGTTTGGGGACAAGGATTTCCCGACTATAGTAGAAGTCCTGGGCCTCTGAAATGTGAACTCATATTGTTTACTTCACATGCGCATAATCACCACAAGCAGCCAAACCTAACAATTCAAGGGGCATTGCACCTACTTATGGGCTTTGTTTTCAAGTTTATTTAAAGCTCAAGCCTGAATTGGCTTTGTAAGGTGTGACTGTGACCAATTGAATGGGAACCTAAGCCAGCTGGCTAACTACACTATATTGTAGCTAGACAAGTCAGAATGTGTTAAGGCAAAGGGAATATTTGTATACACTGACCCATAAATCCATTGGTGCATCTTTTTGCTGTTGTAAACAATGGATTTATTGCAACAATGGATTCAAACATGGATTAATTTTACAGTGGAAATATAAAAAGGTAAACATTGGGTGCGAAGAGATTATCCAGAATAGGATTCTGATGTGCTACTATAAGTGGGTTTTGAGTGTTCTGGAGCATTAAATAACATGCTTTGACACTTTTTTAACACACTGTAGTCATCCATCATCAGGGGCCATTGACTGGACAACCAATTTTAACAAAACAAAAAAAGCTGTTTGGGGAATCACCTGGAAGCACATAAAGAATGAAAATAAGGTCACTTCTTAACATGGTGCGCCTACTATTTTAAAATGACCTTTCCAATAACAGACTGACACAGAAAGAAGCTTCAACTGCCATCTCATCTGTTGCTTAATTAATCCAGAACAATTAACTAAAGGTAACAATGACTTCCCTTAATGAGATTAGTTTTAAACATCTTCTGTTTTCATCTATTGAATAGATGATGGAGAAATAGTAATCAACCTTGTGCTTCCTTAAGTAGAAGGCCATAGCTTAGCCTCTGATCGTCATACAACCTAAACAAAGTCACCATGTGCTTCGGGAGTTACGGCTTTCTCTGTTCTTTTTTTAGCTTGTTTCAAGGAACTCAACATTGTTAGAGAACGATTTATGTAACAAGGATACTTTTTTATGAAGAAAATATAAAGGGAGTAATAGGTTGCCATTTTTACTGCAGTTTTCTTTTACGGTGGGTATGGCATACACTGACATACCCCTCATATTCCAGCCTTGGTTTTAACCAAAGTCTTTACAGACAAACATTGTGTAAATGCATGGTGACGTTATTGGAATATTTGGCTGCTGAAAAATCTATTAATTTCATCACTCAAACAGGTAGGCCTACCTCTTATTTCTTCAATAGGTAGAAATAGGCTCCAACAAAGTCCCCTTGATGTTAGTCATGACTATTGTTGAGATCAGTGATGCCATCTCAAATTACTTTCAGCACCATTCGTCCGGCTCAGTTGGATTATATTTTGTTTGCTTCGTGTTTCACTACTACAAAGCCAAAATGTTTATATTCTTTTTTTAGTTCATAATTAATATGGATCATTTCAGATTTCTTTTGAATGTATTTCTAATCATTTTATATTAAACAGTTTTTCAGTCTCTCTCTCTCTCTGTGTGTGTGTGTGTGTGTGTGTACACGTGATTTGGTCAGTTAAACAAAGATCTAACAATAGACAATAAAAGCGGTAAAACTTTGATTGACAAGATGATGGTGGATGTTTATATTCAGGGTTCAGGCAAATGAACCTGAGCTGGTAGAATAGTAGAGGTGTGAGTCAGACAAATATCAAACAAATGAAATGTTAGAGATGATACCCTGCACAAATGAAATGTCAGGGACAATACCTCTGCCTGTACCCCCTCTCACCTGGAATCATCATCCCAGGCCAGTCATATCTTTAGTCAGGCAATGCTAGGCACATCAGTGGGTGTTCTTGCAGGTACAAAAATGAGCATCCAGTTGACCTATTAGGACCCCATTATTTGAACTGCTGAATGGAAAATGCCAGGGCCTCCTCCAGTCTACAACCCACAAGAGTTAAGGTCTGCCTTACTATCCCTGTATGGCTTGGTGCGGTGTGCCTCAGTCTCTCCCATCACGGGCATCTCTTACTCCCCTTCACCAACCCTGACTGTCAAAACAAGAGTCATTAGGCACATTTGCTTTGGTGCAGGATTATGTTAATTATCATAGAATTATCACTTCATTAAAGCGGGCAGAGATAAATGATCTCTGATGAAATGGATACAAAATAGGAAAATAATGATCAGGCAACAGGAGAAACAAACATGCTCGATGAAGGGAGTAAGGAAATACCTCCATCTTATTCCCAAAGAACAGGCCTGAGTCCAAAGACACATTGAGGCAATCTGTGATATGACGGTGCCGACATGTAAACAGCCAGACATGAGGACCACCCATGCTCACACCGGAACTCACAACAGAAAAGTTTTCCAGAGATTTCTCTGTGGAGCGCGGCGGATACCTTTTCTCCTTTAAGAATAAGGCAGGTAAGTAAGTAAGCATTAATCAGTCCAAATATCAATTATGACAAGGACTTTCATCAGCCCGGCCAAGCTCCTCTTTGTTACCAAAACAAAGTATGGAGCTCCGCCGCAGGAATGGGGGAGTGTAATTTGGTGGATTGATGTCTCTATAATAATGATTATAATAATGACCATTATTATTATTGTTGGTGTTATCACAGTGACAGGCTTTGTTCTAGTTTCTTTTCAGCGAAACGCAATTACGCTAAGTTGAATGTCAAAGGCACTGCATTATGAGAATATACCCGTAGTGGTGTGAGAAAAGGAATTTTCTGGAGGAAGCCTGGGCTCTCCCCAAATTTGTTCTGTATTTTCCACCCCCGATGGTGAGCAGCACAGTGACCGGGGGGATGCAGATATGGTGCGCTCCACTGAATGATCTGCCACCATTAAAGGGATCATATTGCTATGGCAACTTCAGCAGGACTTCTGTCTCCCCGTGGCTCAGGGATGGAGCGACTTATGGAGTGGCTCTGGCCTTGGACAGCAACCTGACCAGGCGGAGAATAGGAGGAATCACTCAAGCAATTGGCAGCCGGGTCTATCTATCTGCGAAACCGGTCAGAGTCACGTTCTGCAGACATGAATAGTCCTGCCTTCGCCTGTGTAACACTTCAAGTCGTGCCTGTTGGTTGAATATGGGCCAGGGTTGTGATGACTTTGGCTTCTCTTTATAATCCAATCGACTGGAAAGACATTCATGTAGGGTGCTATACAAATATATGAATACACGTCAAGGGATGTACGATAAGAACGGGTCGGCATTAACAAAAGCTTGTGAATAAAAGAAGTGTCCTTGGTCATTTTCCATGTATTACAAAGATCCAGTTGGTGATTTGCAGTATCACGAATGCAGCTGATTGAAATTAGCATAATGTCTGCCCTGCCGAGGACAGTGTCTGTTACGAAATGGCACACTGGATGCAGTTACTGAACAGGTTTACATAGACTTATCCAGACCACTTCCCACACCAATGTCTGTGTCATGAAACTACAGTGGCTCTCAAAAGTAATCACACCCCTTGGATTTCTCCACATTGTGATACGGCATGAAATCAAAATGGATTTTATTTAGAGTTTTTGCCACTGATCAAAACAAAAAATTCCATAATGTCAAAGTAAAAAAAAAAGAATGTTCAACAAACCAATGACAAATACAAAAAATGTGTTAACTGCATAACTATTCACTCCTTAGTCAATATTTGGTAAAGGCTATTACAGCCATTAGTCTACTTGGAGGAGTCTCTACCAGTTTTGCATATCTGGACACTGCAATGTTTGCCCATTCTACGTGAAATTGCTCAAGCTACGTCAAGTTGGATGAGACATTTGGTGAATAGAAATTTTCAATACTGTTCACAAATTGTCAATTGGATTGAGGTCTAGGCTTTGACTGGGCCACTCCAGAACATTAATCCTTCCAGAATTTTGCCTTTGCTACGTCCATTTTGCACCCTATTTTCACAAATGTTCCAGGCCCAGAAGCAGAGAAGCATCCCCATAGCATGATGCTGCCACCACCAAGCTTCACAATAGGGATGATGTTCTAAGTATGTGCGATGTTCCAGGCATACCACTTAGTGTTCAGGCCAAATAGACAGATTCCCAATTATGGCATAGTCTCTCAATTTCTTAATAATGGACTTTACTGTGCTCTGGGGAATAATAAATGCCTTTTAAAGCCTCTATACAATCATAAAATCATGTGAAACACCATGTTTGCAAGTGGAATCCATTCAACTAATTACGTGATATCTAAAGACAACTGGTTGCCCCACAGCTAATTCTAGTGTTATACCACAAAGTATTCAATAATTAGTCTCATGTAGTTGCATATTATTTCTCCAAGTTACCAGCATTCTCTCTCATTGGAAAATACAATTTGGATCATTGTTCTGTGTTTGCATTTTCTTTTCATGTTTGTGAACAAGAATAACTAACACAGCATTCGGCATTAATATACAAAAGTGTGATGTTTGTTTGCACCCCTAGTGTTTTAAGTCTAATCCTAAATTGGCGGAATAATGTGGAATAAACAACAGAAAATCTAATAAATTCCTTTGCCAGCAGACCAGTCAACTTTCTGCTTCATCTTCAATGTTTTCTTACATAGATTTGCAATATTTTCCTATAGTTTTGAACGTCTTACTGTCACTATTAGGACAGATAACCCCTTGAAAAATATATGGCATGGGCCTTCAGATCCTCAGAAGGTTCTACATCAGCACCACCAAGAGCATCTTGACAGGCTGATCTCCACACCAGGCGGTGTTAGAGGAATGCCCTGCAAAGTCACTGACCGCAGCCACCTAGGCCATATGCTGCTATTTATTTTGCCACTAGACAATCGTGACGTTCCAGTGCTTATGTAAGGACCTTGCATAGCTTCTATTCCCAGGTCATTAGACTGTCGGTATATGAAATATGTTGAAATGCCAATGATTATGAAACATTTCTTGCACTATCCTTTAAGTATTGAAGATACTGTGGAGTCCATATTTGAACAGTGACACAGGTTTGGTTGTTTTGGCTCTATCCTTCAGCATGATGGATTTGAAATGAAACAATGACTAAGGTTTTACAGTACAGGCTGTTAGCTTTAAATTGGGGTATTTACATGCATAAAACATGAACAGTGTAGGAGTTACAGACCTTTTTATAAATGCCCCCCCAGACACATATTTTAGGGCACGACAAGTATGAACAATGGCAAATGAACATAATGTTAAATAACTGGTTGCAAATTCAATGCATTTGGTAACCGCCGGAAGTCTGCAGCCCATAGACATCCCCAAAGTGAAACACATGCTATAATGGAGGCATGTCGGATGGGGGGCGGGGGGTGAACATTCCAAGAACATCCCATGTTTCAGTTCCTGAAAGAGCTGACAAGATATTTCTGTATACTTCAGATCTCATTCTATTACTGCCATGAGCAGTTACATCATCAATAAAGACAAGTGAGCTGAACTGGCTCATTTGTATAGCAGTGGCAGCCATACATGTCCAAAACATAATACCCCCTCAATCTTATTTCATTATCAGTTGGTATGCCAGTTGTTTTTTTCTTCAAACTTTCCTCTTACCCCCACTCAGGTACATGATATTATGATATTTATCTAATCTGTTATAATGCTTCATTACTTTTTCCCAAACTGCAGGCTTTTTTGGTATTTACTAGGCCACCCTCTTTTTGAAACTAACTAGTGTTTTTGCGCCTTGATATTCATCCTCTGTTGAATTTTTCTGGTGAGGTTTTCTGCAAATGGTAACGGCCAGCACATCCAAGACAACATCCTAGAAAGTATTCCCAATCTTTTTTTCCTCATTATGGTGAGCATTATTTGGTCCTTCACTGTAGAGGTATTCCTTGTTCTAGCAGACAATTTGCCATTGCAGAGCTAACCTGTGCTTTCTTTCTTCATTATATACCAGTTGATTTTGGCAACCTAATGTTTTGGCTATGTCTCTGATTTATTCTGATTTATGTGCATCATCGCCATCCTGACTTACACTGACAGAGTACAGAGCCAAAATATGCAAACATTTGTTTTTTGAAAAGGGTTTGTGAGTAAGCATTTCACTGTTACTCAACACCTGTTGTTAACGAATCATCCAACAAAAATATTGTGATTCGGTCTGTAATATGAAGTACCGTTTTATAGGCATGATTTGAAATACTTCATCTAGCCCCTTACAGCTTTTGTGAGTGAGCTATTCTCTGCCTTACATAAAAAAGCTCCGACATTCAAGGCAAGAACATAATGTAACTGCTACTAAAATAGCATCTTGAAAACCCTTTAAAACATGAGAACAACTTTGTTGCGCCTCACACCACAGTTTGTCATCTTGGCTGGCTGTGTAATAAGAATGCATTCCTTTTGTAGAATCGATTGACTTTGGTCCTAATGCTTCTCCTATTTTGAGAATATGAACAGGTGCGTTACATATGCCAGAATCAAAGATATTCCATGGATCCCCATTCACCTCCATCTAACATTTGCACATACAAAAGAAACAGCCCTCTTCCCTCATCTATTCACTGTCCATTCAGCTCTCTCATACATACCTCCACCCTCTCAGTCTGAGTAGCTAAGCAGCCACTGCTATACAACTCCGTGAACTTCCTCAAGCACCCCCCCCACCCATCCACACACACAAACACTGTGAATAGCAGGCTACAATGGTAGTTTACTTTCAGAATGGAGGTGCAGGTTCACTAGCAAGCTGTTTGTTGAATTAAAAGTGGACTTAGGGATTTGCAGTAGAGGTCGAAACAGCACTGTTGGAAGGGGGTCATGGGGGTTCACCGGTGTGCTGTAGAGAAGTTCCAGAAACACTGATTTAAGCCCCACCCCCCACCGCTCTGTGTTGGTGGCGTCATCCAGACCACCTGTAGTGATTCTTCGTTGGAAGAGCTTGGGGAAAACAACACACCCAGCAGTTTATTTTCTGGGAGGCCAAATCAAACAATAGCACAAGTCTCCAGGGTTTTTCAATGTCAGTTCCTGTTTTTTCCTAGCAGTATAGTTGTATCACTAGGTAAAGCCACACACCCACAGTAAGCCTTTATATTGTACCATCATATTTTTTAAAAGCCAGGAAACACAAATAAAACCAGTTCTCGAGTTGTTTTTTGTGGCTTTTCCTCTTTTGTAGAAGGGAAATCTGTCTTCCTCAATCTCCAAAAAGCTAGGCTCAGGAGAAACCAAATCCAATTTCTCTCCACCTGCTGTATTGGATGCTTTGCACACCTGTCCTCAAAGCTCCTGGCAAGTTCCCCTTACTTTTGTTAGGGGATTTAATTAACATCAGATAAACAAAGGTAGTGCCGGAGCCCATACACATTCTTACACCTACATGCAAGTAGCGCACACACAAACACAAACAGGTAGCTTTCACACAAACAAACACATAATCCAATGTGTCTTGAATGCCAACCAGTTCAGGTCTGAAAGCCTGTAGAGCAGCCTCTCTACTCAAAACAGATTCTCTCTCACTTGCTCCATCTATTTCTTGCTCTCTCTATATCATTCTTTTCTCTCTTGCTTTCTCTGTCTCACAGTCTTTCTCTTTGACACTCCGACTTCATTTTCTCTGTATCACTGTCTCTTTCTGTCTGTATCTTTCTTTCTTTCTCTCTGAAGAAATTCATTTTTTTTTTACAGTTAAGTTATTGTTGCAACAATAACTTCTCATTATTGTTGCAACATTTATGTAGAAAAGTTAAGCAGAAATGTGGCCACATTTGTTTTTCTGTCTCCTGATGTCTACAATCAGGTCATGGTTTCTAAAATAAGGGAGGGGTTGTTTACCTGGCTCCACTCGGCCAGAGGTCAAAGTCTCATCGTTGTTGGAAATCTAGCCTACCAATGTGTTATCGTCAACATACCTGATCGAGTTGGAGCTGTGCATGGTCACACAGTCATGTTTGAGCCGGGAGTACACGAGCAGGGTTGAGCATGCACACTTTACCGCTCCTTCCCAATGTTGAGGGTCAATGAGGTGGAGATGATGTTGCCTACACAGCACCTGTGGTCAGTTCAGCAAGGCAGGATTCAATCCCAGTTCTTCTAATTTCCAGGCAAGCTTTGAGGGCAATAGGATGTTGAAAGCAGAGCTGAACAACACATTATTGCATCATAGATGGATGTTTTCACACCGCCTTTTGGACAGAAGAAAAACGTATTGTTTTTTCATTAAATATTTTTTTAACTTGACATAATATCTTAATGTTTACATGGTATATAATCACCCAACCTGATATGAACCCCAAGAACAGCCAAAACCTTGGCAATTCTATTTTGCCTTAATGCCTCTTCAGACAGTTCAGCCAATGCCAAGGGAATCCGGTAAATCCTCATTAAAATTCATTACACTTCGATGTCACACAAACAATCCCAGATATTAACAGTGAATTCACAGGCAGTGTGAAACGTGGCACAATTAGATCACAAATGTGGAATATCAATCATATTTATATCCAGCTAGCGTAGTGCACGACTGTACTGTGTAGGTAGCTACATGTGTAGCTAATGCAATCAAATGTCACCTGCTTGTGTAGCTGGCAATAGAACTCACTTTAACTAACTAGCACTTAGCAACTTCAATGCATGTTGCTACTTAGCCAGCTAATCTTGCAAGTCCAGCGGCTACCTGGTAGAAATTAGACACTCCACCCTTGGCTCCTCTTAGTCGTTGTAATGTTTTTGACATGCCTGCCATCGCTCTCTACAAACATATTCAACTTCTACCTGACTCCTGGGTTTTTGGGGAATGTGAATTGAGATAAATTGCTGGGTCAGGGCTCTATGCCAATTGTGACAATGGCAGTATGATAGGTGTCAATTGAAATTTCAGCATGATGCACAATGAGATCATTTCAATTGGGAGGAGAATTCAATGAGCAAAACATTTTAGTTGGTGAGCAAATCTGATCTAAATAGACAGATGCATATTTTCACCCTGCCTAGAAAATCCCAGAAATTAAAAAGGGGGGAAATGTCTGGCGCAACATTTTTCAAAACAGCAATGCATGTTCATGATAACGCTTTTGTGGTTATTATTGTACTTGTACTGAATTCAAAGATTTTTAACAGGGACTGCAAAATTAGGTTAACACCCCTTTAAATGCTTCTTTATAGCATTTAAATGGGGTGATTGCATGGTTGGATGAATTAGACTGCACAGGTTGGAGAAATGTTGTTTTATTTGTTTGTGGATATATTTCATAGGTGCCATGCAAATTATTCAACATTTCAGCCTTCACATCCTGAACAATCTGCCAGAGTTAGCAAAATGGCTACTTCCTAATGAAGTTAGACACCCACGATCATCCATGCACTTAGTTGTAGGTGGGTGAAATCATGTCCCAAATTCTCTACACAACAATGGGTCTCTGTGAAGTTAAGCTCACTAATGTCTGTTCGCCGGAGCAGCAGTGTTCTCACTCTCCAGTCCACATCTGCAGCCCCTTTGTCCGTCTTTCATTTGATTGAAAAGCTCTAATTACTTGCTTGCTTCAGGGAGAAAATGGTATGACTGAGATTTGACTAGTGATTGGATCACTCAGCTCAGCTGGAATAGGGTGACGAAATAGGAATTGTCAGGTCAGTTGCTGTCCTATCACGTTCTGTTGTATTTCATGGGCCAAATGCACAGCATATTTATCTGTGTTTTTGGTAGCTTGCAGCCAGTCAAAGATTAAATACTGTATATGCTTGACGCTGAATGTGGTTGTCATTCACATCTGCTCCATAGATGTGCAAGTCATCTCAATATGAGACGAGAACTCACTCATCACCGCTGGCCCTAAGACTGCTAATAAACGGCTGCTCTGGAGAAGATAATCAACTGCAATTACATGTGATTATTACTTCATCTAAACAGAGGAGTTTCAGTACTGCAGACCCATGTATGTCATCTTCCCATTGGTTAAACGCATTCTCTTGCCAGTGTAAAAATATACAGCTCCTGAAAAAATTAAGAGACCACTGCACCTTTTTCTTTCCTTTCCAAAAAAGTTGAAAAGGAAGGTTTGGAGTGAGGAACAGAAGGGTTAAAATTAAGACACCACTGCAAATTGAACGCTTCTGTTCCTCACTCAAAACCTTCCTTTTCGACTGTTTTGGAAAGGAAAGAAAAAGGTGCAGTGGTCTCTTAATTTTTTCTGGAGCTGTGTGTATGCTTGTAGCTCCCTACGCCTCTCATACAAATAGATTTTCTCTTTCTGAGGTACCTTAGCATATTTGCGAATGGAGTGGGAAATGGGAAATCAGGGGGTTGCAGTGTTCAGAGAACTTTGCCACTGCACTGCATGGCACTGCACTCATCAATAAGACTTCAAAGTGGCACTAGGATTGGGTGATTACCGTAACCCAAACTCGCCTTAGAGGAAACAAGGTCATAGAAGGAGCAAGTTGCCGATTTCTGTTTTTTATTGTGGATATTCCTTCCTATGTTCTCTTTAATTGTAGCTAGTCTAATGTCATTACTTATCTTTTTTTATTCACTGATGAAACATACGTTTCTGTTTATGATCCACAATTTGTAAAAAGAACAAAGCTGCCTTTGGGTACTACTTCATTAATCAATGTTAGTAATTACATTATGATATACACGTTTGTTTCTTCATTTTCATGACAATTCATTGTGACACATTGCCCTTCGTTGCACCAACAATGATTATTCTGTTGTATGTATTTTTTCAGAACCCCGTCATAACAAGCCAAGAGATACACAAGTCACGCAGTGAAAACATTCATGAGTATAGTAAAGTACAGCAAAAACGGAACAAGATCTAGGAATTGTGTGGATGGCAGTAGTGACTTTTGCGCTGACACCCTTGGGTCCGATTTATGTTCCAACCAATCACCGAATACACCACTTTTCCGCCACGCCTCCGTGTCCGCCTCCTCCTCGCTCAGATATGACAGCCATTATTCAACCTAAGTGCTACTCTGCATTCGTTCCCATGTGTTCTGCTCTCGCTAAAGTGCTTACGCACCTGGCCAAAACCATTTTCAACCGTCCAACTCCGTCTCTCTCTCTCTGAACGTGTGGGTGAAATTCGCCGCTCTCCTACACACAATGAGAACAATACCCTCAGCTCAACCTCACCTTGGCCATGTGTGCTCTAGGCCCTTGGCCCCTTGGTAATGACTATGATCATTAATAAGGATCCTACTTTATCAGGATGAATTATGTTGGCACTGTTGCATGCATTATGCACCACAATACAAAACAGCTTGACATAAAGATGGAGCTCGCTCATAAAGCGCACAGAGGGAGGACAGTGCGATCCGTTACACCATTCCTCATTACACAACTAATGTGCGTCATTCAGCTTTGGCTCAATATACGTATGTCTTCACACCACGAATAACATGTTAGTTAACTCACTATGGGGCCAGTGTCTTTAAGTGTGATTTGATTATATACCTACTCTATGTCTGTATCTATGTGTGTGTCGGTGTGTGTTGATTGACAGTGAAGCCAGTGCCAGTAACTGTCACTCCAACCTAATTGAGGAGTCACTAGATTCAAATCCAAACATTTCGAAGAGTGGGCCATTCCAGAAGTGGGCCGAGAAGGGGCATTCCAGGGAGAAAGTTATGGATATTCTATATTTCAATGCAACTACATTCCCCTTGGAGCATACCTCAATAACCATGAGAACTGACTTTTAAAGTGACAAGTTCATGTAATTCTTAGCTCACTGCAGTGATCCATCTTTCTGAATTACTGTAGCACCAGAAGAATTGACCCGATTATTTCAAGTCCCTTGGTAATATTCCACTAAAAGGTTTTGCACCAGAGAGGCAGACAGAGACACCTTTGAGTTGGATCCAAGAAGGGATTCAAAAAAGTGGATTTAAAAAAACTGGATATCATAAAGTAGTCCTACATACTAGGAACTACTTTGGTATCATATCTCAGTTTCTAGCGTAGTCTTTGAAAAGACAACCTTAAAGATTGGCAATCCATCCAACACGGGGCAGGCTTTGGTCTTCTCTTGTCGCTTTTCTTAAACCTCCATTACGATTGGAGAGGTCAGGGAGCTTACCTGTGCCAGGGTAAAATAAATCATTGGCGGCCAGGGAGTTTAGGTCAACTAATCAGCCCTCCGATAATGCACATCCGTGAAGAGGGCCAGGGAGATTCATTGCCCTGCTTGCACTGACAATAATGGAGGCTTTGAAAGGCCACACTTTAATTTCTAGTCCCAAGTATCAATGCTCTTTATCCTCCAGAGAGAGAAGGGGAGGTCAACATTGTGTGTTCCCCAGCCCTGAAGCCTCGTTTTGGGGTATTAAAGGATGAGAGAGTTGCCTGGGGGTCAGTGTGATTGCTGCCAGAGACGGCAGGTTGAGGACAAGGGGGCTCATTTCTAGACAAAAGAACCTCAGAGAGTTCTCTGCCCAGGTCAGCGCTATCAGAGCATCCCTACTGGTTATGATATCATCTGTCTAGCATCAATGCCAATTACAGGGAGGGTATCTGGTCTCTAGCGTTGATCTCACTGAGGCTGTAGCAATGTACTATGAATGAAAGGCATTGTTTGCCCCCCCTCATTTCAGCAGGGCAATCAAAGTTCCATTGTGCACTCCACAAAAGGAAGTGCCCGGGTCTATTAGATATGCAGTGGTGGCCAGGCGATGGAGAGGGTAATGAATGTCCCCGCAATCTCTCTGATAGCGATGACCAGCCCACCTCTTTTGCTGTATGACATGCAAAAGTCGCCCTACTCTCTTTGTCTAAGCGTATCTTCAAAAACAATGATCTCAAACGGATGCCTTTTTATTATCAGAAAGTCATAGTAACCTCCTCTTGAAGAAAAAAAACCCTCACCAAGACTTTGACATATTCTCAAACTCTCGTTCTTGAATGAATTCGGTGCCTCTTGTAAGACCATATCCCATTCTTCCTCGTCACCTTCATATGACCGTGACCTTATGACGACGACGTGGGAGAGGACTTATCCACTGCTCCTTGGTGGTGCATTGCCTTCCAACTCCACAGGCTTTGTCCAAGCCCCATCCAGGGCCTACTCCGAGCCCCCCATGCAGATGGCTGTGTGTGGGCCACATGCAGGGCAGCAGTGCCCCGGCGCTGGGTCGATCCGATTACTCTCCTGCCGTGAGGATAATGGCTTCTCCTGAAGGTGTGGATCTTTAGGCCAAGACCATTATCTGTGTAACAACTCCACCTCTTCCTCCCTGCACCTCCCCACCCACAGTAAAGTTCCCTACATCCTGAGACTAGGCTGTAGCTACTGGTAATGTGAAAAATTGAAAATTCTTAATCCAGGATGAAGTAGCAAAACCATCGGTCCTCTTGAGAACGATGCTAATGGGATAATTTTTGATGGCATTAAGCCAGCACAATTTACTTGTCTTAGACAAATTGGAAGGGGTGGCAATATCAGAGGTGATAATTTCAGCTAGCGGTATTTAAGACTCCTCAAACTCTGGTTTTTTGCTATAATGTGGTAGGTTATGGAATGATTTTTGACTGCCGGAGCATAGCCTATTCAGCCAGGCGGACAGTGCTAATATATGTCCATGGAACAAGAGGGATATGCTTTTTGTTCCTGTAAGCTTTGTATGCATTAATTTACATATTTTTATTGGATTTAAAACCAAGCATACCCTCTGCTCAATGAAGGCAGTTTTTTTGTCCTGCCCAATGCATTCGCTAAGTAGTCAAGATTGTCGATAAAGGGTTCGGCTTTGAAATATATCTTAATCACCAAAGCTTTATTAAAAGATCAAGTTTGGAAGTAGCAAAACAGTGGACAGACCATTGTATCTATTTTCTGTAGGCAGGCCTACATTATTTTTGCAGTGAAGCTTTCATTTTGGACATGCGAAATAGAAAAACAGGATATGTTTTGGCTTCATGTGTACTTTTGGCCATTGTTACCGGCCTCAGGGTTACCTGGACCAGTAGTAAGTGCTACACAAGCAGTTACGTCTGTGGAAGCAGTAGAGAAACAGCACAAACTTTTAGTGCATTCGGTCTGAACACATATTTATCTCAACAATTAACAGTTGTTCATTAAAACATATTTTATTATCCAATTAATTCTTAACCTCCAGATGTATTCTAACAACCATCCATACACATACATTAACAGTCATTCACTACAATATATTCACCATACAGTTACTAATCTGTTCAGATGAAAGCAGAATAGTTAGGTATACTTATCCTTTCAATATAAATGTGTATATGTAATGTAATACAATAACATGTCCTAAGTAATTGTATAATTCTACATGTCCACTCTACGTTAACAGCATTTTAATTACCATTACTTACTAGACATTCTTTAATACAGTAACAACAATAATCGTTCCCTCCGGGCATAGCAGCTTCTACTCACATTAGCTATTAAAAGTGCCTCTGAAACACAGGCGCCTATCACCAACTTTGCGCCAAAACCAAACTGTGGAAAGTATCTTAACTTGTAAAGTGTAGATTCTTAAAACTTTAACACCTTTCTGATGCAACATATAATATAGTATACAAATTACAGTACATATTATCTGAATACAATATATTAACTCGTAAGACAAACTGAATAATCAAATACAAACGGGATAACTCAGGACTACTAGCACCATGGATGGCTAGCTTTCGCTTGGTGGAAAAATTCTCGTTTTTTTCACACTCAATAAAACTGTTTCAGCTTCATTATTTACATATTTGTTTGCAGATTATCCTAACTAACTAGTTCATACAATATTACATACATATTTAGAAGACAAAGTTTGGCATGTCAGTGGATCTACCATAGTGCCATTATTGATATTCCTAGCCCCTATATCAGTGTCAATGCATAACCATACAATACTTTTTAATAATTAAGTCATGCAATGACTTAAAGTACAATTTGGAACACAGTCTTGTTCAACAAACTTAGCTAAAATTATATTACACTATACATTTAAGTCATTTAGCGGACACTTTCTGTAGGCAATTTAACAAGCTAAGCTATATCATTGATTCATATTCATATAATGCTTGAGAGCACATTCAGATATACCAATATTTTTTATTCTCTAAACAGGTAAAACACATTTATTCATCAAAACCAAGAGAGAAAAATAACTAAACATGGCTCAGACATTGTACAGGTCTAAGCTAAACTAACTGAGCCTGCCAGTTTTAGTGTTTCTACCAGGAATGTTTTCATTCTGACAACAACTAAATGTTTCTTCATGGTACCTCCCAGTTTTTCTTGATTCTTTTTAATGAAACGTTGCACACTTGCGTGACCCTCATAAAAAGGGTGTGTCTGTGACAAAGTAGTTCTTCTAACTCTCATGGGAAATGAAATGGGCTGACTGTTAGACTCTATATACATCAAGGTCCATCAATCTGTAGTAAGCACAAAACAGTGTGCATAGGCTAATTCATTGACAAACCTGAGTTTGCTTTTACAGAGAGGGAGCTGCCTGTTTGCTGAAATGAGGCAGAGGGAAGTTTGTAATATGGCTTGAGCACTTTCAAATTATCCATAGCTATAACCTACCTATTGCCTTTGGTACGTTATGTCTTCAGCCTGGTCAGAATCAAATGAAAAGGGCTGCTTGAATACGAAGGAGGTTTCGTGTTAGGGTTACAATTTGTTTCTTAGGAGTTCCGACTTGCTCCTGCATTAAGAATACTGATGTGATCTTAACATGTCAACATGTTAAGGTGCTACATATGGAAATGTCTAACAATGGTGCATTGAAATTAGACATTTCCAAAATACGTTCAGTGAACACTTTATTTGGTACAACTGTTCGTTAATGCAAATAGCCAAACAGCGAATCATGTGGCTACAACCCAATATGTAAAGCATGCAGACAGGGTTAAGAGGTGTAGTTGTTTTGCGACCAAATGCTAGAATGGGGAAGATGTGTGATTTAAGCGACTTTGACCATGGTATGATTGTTGGTACCAGACGTGGTGGTTTCAGCATCTCGGAAACGACCGATCTTCTGGGACTCTTTGCTACTAGTTCCTTAAAAAAGAAATCCGTTCCGTTAAATCTGTGAAAAAACATGCACTAACTACTGTAGGGAATGATGATACATACCATTGAAAATTGCTGTGAAATCACATTCTAACACAACACATTTAATTTCTACAGCTGTTTAAAACTGGGGGACGGAGGAAAAATCACAATGGCGATATTGGAACAGGGGAGATTTGTTTTAAATTTAGTATAATGGTCTCTTAATCCACTTATCATCATGGTGGTCAAATCCCATGTTTAGCACATTTAAGATTTTGGTAGCCACATTGTTTTGCAAAAGGATAGTGGCAAGTATTAACTTCTGGAAGTGTACGCCACACAGGTGTATCAATTCTAGAATGTTCTTTGCAGTGTAGTTATTGGTGCGCTTCAAACATTTTGGAACATCAAATGAAGATTGATGAAACAATCAGAGCTAAAGCTGACCCCCCTATGTGTTTTTTTTATCACAGAAACACAGTCTGGTATTACTTTATTCTCTCAGTGTATTCATTTAATTTATTCTCTTCCAAATTGGAAAGCATATGTTCGTTCTGGCACTGACTGAGAAAAGAGTCAACAAAGATCACATTTATTTAACACTTAGCTCAAGGTTACCATATAGAAATTTAGCTAATATCATTGCTATTTACATTTCACAATAGTTGTTAACTTCACTATCTCCATTAAATTCAAACTCAAAAAAATAGTGGTAGAACACAGTTAATGAAACTTACTAACACAGGGTGGTAAACTAGCTGTGTAGCGTGGCACAATCAATGTCAACAACATGTTTCCATATTAAAAAGTATGAAGTTTTTCTCAAACTAAGAGACTAAAACAGGGTAGCAAACTGGGTTTAGGAGTAAGGATTACAGTGGAGTCTAATAATGGCACTGTCTGCTGCTTTTGCATAGACTGTGGTGTGACCTTAAGCAGTCTTTCCCGTTAATGTTTTTCTCAGACTATTTCCATCAAAGGGTTGTGGCGTTGTTACTGCCATTGGTTTTTTGAATACCCTCTTTACTGAGTGGAGACAGTCATACGATGCAGCCCTATCAGTCATCATTTGTAAGTTTCACATTTATCCTACTTGCTGCTGTTTCTGCTGAGATTGTGTAATTGCAAATCGGAGGCCAACGTCTAGACTGTTTAAAAAAAAATTGACCTTATTTGTCTCTGCTAGTGCTCAGCATTAGGATTATGTGTATGGTTGTTATACTTGGTTTAGTTTGTCTGCTAGTTATTTTATTATGCATGGGTCACACATTTTGTGCACAAGTAGCTGAGCAAGACTTTCTTATAATGCTGCGGTATTTGCTGCAGGCCACTCACTTAACACAGTCTGATCAGCGGGACATCTTGGTTTTGTACGGTGGCAGTTGCTTAGTCGTTGCTGGCTAGACATGTTTTGTGTCTTGCTGAATTACTGCAACAGCGCGTTTACACATTTAACTCTGGCAAGTTTAACTTCACTTTTGTTCAACCAGCTCGCAAAAGCTGTAAAAACGATATTTACATGTATAAAAGGATAGATGTCAATGATTTTAAGATGGTGCAATATTTTCCTACACTATTCAGTGCTTGCTTTCTCTTTTACACATTCGATTAACTGTACAGAATTACTGTAATAAAGGGTGTGTACTCCACACCATGTGCGACTTCTCATTCGAAGAGAGATAATAACGTGTCCCAGTGACGCCGATGGAAGATTGGGAGGGTGCCGGTGTGCCTTCTGATCTTTGTGTGCACCCAAAATAATTTCTTATGAGTAAATGTTATGAGATATTCTCATTGCACAAGCATATTATGTACATTTTCTTATGTTGCAATGCAATAATTATTTTTGTGGTGTCTTTCTCCTCATTTTTGGATTTTGACCTATTTATATTGAACGTACGGTTCATGTTTGGTTGTTAAACAGGTCTCTCAGGGGGCCAATCTAGTACTGTGAGGGTTCCTTCTGCAGACGATGGCGCATAAAGTCGAAATATGTCTTAATAGTCTTTGCAGAGTGATGTGAAACATTTTTGTCAATCAGTCAAAGATGATCATTACTTGTAAGAACGATTTCTCACAGACGAAGCATGCTCTTTGGTGCCAGATGCTGAGAAGGCACTTTTATGGATTTTCTTCATTAGATACAGGCTGCTTTTTGTGTCTTCCACTGCATTTTCTGCCTTTAACTTGCAAACTTCTTAATGACATTTCTTCTAGCCATCTCATAAGATATCAATTACCTTTTGGACAACACAATAAATTCATGTTAAGAATTAGGGCCACCCTTTCTCTTCACAACAGCTCAAATCCTTCTTGGAATCCTGTCATTCAACTTCTGAACTGTGTAGTGGGATATTGCACCATTCTTCAAGAAGAAAAGCTTCCAGTTCTTTGAAGGATGAAGGAGCTGGAAATCTACTTCGCACTCTGTGCACAAGAACTTTCCATAAAGGTTTAATGACCCTTTGACACATTGAATAATTTTGTAGTTCTATGGCCATTGCACCTGCTATTTGGGCATTAACTCTTTGGCCTCTTTGGAACTCTTTTAGTTGCTCTTATGTTGCTTTGCAAACTCACATCAAAGTGTTAAATGTTTGACCTTTTATAGCTGACATACTGTATATACTATTTATTCAGGTTTATTTTAATTTTTTATCATATATATATATATATATATAAATATATGTGTGTGTATGCATGTACGTAGGTGAGTGTATATACATACATATACACAGCTCAAAAAAATTTATGGAACATGTAATCATCACAGTATAACACCAAGTCAATTAAACTTCAGGGATATCAATCTGTCCAGTTCGGAAGCATAAGCGATTGTGAATCAATGTCACCTGTTTTGGTGCAAATGAAAGTGACAACAGGTGCACTGGAGAGGCAACCGCAAGACAACCTCCAAAAAGGGGAACGGTTTTGCAGGTGGTGGCCACAGACAATTGCTCTCTCCTTATCCTTCCTGATTGATTCTTCTCTAGTTTTGCTTTAGTTTGCCATTAGCTAGTGTCCTTGTCATTACTGATAGCATGAGCCGGTACCTGCAAGCCTTTCAGGTTGCACAGGTAGTCCAGCTCCTCCAGGATGGCACATCCATACGTGACGCCGCAAGAAGGTTTGCTGTGTCTCCTAGTACAGTCTCAAGAGCATGAAGTAAATACCAGGAGACGGCCGTTACACGAAGACAGCTGGACAAGGCCGTAAAAGGGCATCAATCCAGCAGCAGCACCGGTACCTGCTCCTTTGTGCGAGGAGGAACAGGAGGAGCACTGCCAGAGCCCTACAAAATGACCTCCAGCGGTCTACTGGTGTGCATGTTTCAGACCAAACTGTCAGAAACAAACTCCATGAGTCTGGTGAATGTTAGGCTGCCTGCACATCATCCACCATGACTGGTTTGGCGGTGGGTCAGTGATGGTCTGGGGAGGCATATACTTGGAGGGTCGCACAGACATCCACGTGCTAGCCAATGGTACCCTGACTGCTGTTCGTTACTGGGATGAAATCGTCAGACCCATAGTCAGACCTTATGTTGGTGCAGTGGGCCCTGGGTTCCTCCTGGTGCAGGACAATGCCCGGCCTCATGTGGCCAGAGTGTATTGGCAGTTCCTGGATGACGAAGAAATTGATGCCATTGACTGGCCCTCATGTTCCCTAGACCTGAATCCAATTGAGAACGTCTGGGATGTTATCAATCAATCAAATTTATTTACAAAGGCCTTTTTACATCAGCAGTTGTTACAAAGTGGTTTTACAAAACACTCAGCCTGAAACTCCAAGGAACAAGAAACAAGAGGGTTGAAGCACAGTGACTAGGACAAACTCCCTAAGAGGGGCTGAAATTTAGAAAGAAACCTAGAGAGAAACCAGGCTCAGAGGGGTGACCAGTCCTCTTCTGGCTGTGCCAGGTGAACATAGGCCCTCTTCCAGCTGTGCCGGGTGAACGTTATGTATCAGTGCATCAGACGCTGCCAAGTAGTGCCACGAACTGTCCAAGAGCTCACTGATGCCCTGATCAAGGTCTGGGACGAGATCCCCAAGGACACAATCCGCCATCTCATCGGGAGCATGCCCAGACATTGTCGGGAGTGCATACAGGCACGTGAGGGCCATACACACTACTGAGTCACATTATGAGTTGCCGTGAGAAAATTCACGCAAGTTGAAACAGCCTGTGATTTCAGTTGTTTACTTAGATTTTTGTTGTGAGTTTGAATCTAGCCCTCAATCGGTTGGTGATTTTTGTTTCCATTGACCGTTGTTACATCATTTTGCTCTCAACAAATTATACAATGCACAGTAAAGATTTTGATCTTTAATATTATTTCCTTCATCTAAACCCGATGTATGATTTCAGTGATCCCTTAATTTTTTGAGCAGTGTATATGTGTGTCTGTGTGTATTTATATGTATGTATATGTATAAAAGTAAGTATATATTTTTTTTCCCCAAAGTTCATTATGAACTCTTTAGTTTTTATCCATGACTTCATGTTTCACTGGGGTATAAATGTGAGTTGACTCACATGCCAAACTCTCTGGGCCGGTTTAGGCTTAATCCGTGTCTGTGAAACTAGCCCTCTAAGTCATCTACAGAAATAAATTGTTCAAGCCCCTTTCCAGCATCTCCAGAGGCCTGTAAAATATTACCTCTTATTACTCACAATAGGATCGAAACCTTTGTAGACTTCCCAAGAAACAAGCATTAGTTTAAAACAAGCTTTTAGGTGTTGGACTACTTTGATAGTTTACTGGTTATTGAAAATTATTCATCATAGCCTTCTTCTCACTAGTCAGCTAATCCTCCTGAAGTGTACGACACAGAAGTTGGAGTAATAGACATCACATGTTCATAATATAATATATGTACATGTCAAAAATGATTAGTTTTTAAAGTTAAAATATTAAATATTTTGTACTGTATGTACTTACCAACCTTGTTATACCTGATAGTCAATTAGGTGAGTACCTTAGGATATGTCTCCCCCTTTGGCTCATTAGTAGTACTTCAGGCAGGTGATTGACAGGTGCACAGGTGTAAATACGTTGGTTATTAACTCTTCTGAAGCTGTAGACTTGGCTAGACCGGGAAGTGGTAAAGTTTTGAACCACACACACAATACATGCCACAATATCACTGCATTACTTATAAGCTTTAGGTTTATAGGATAAATTATTTTCTTTGTTTTATCTAAACCTATTTTTTATGCACTTGATTCCTGAATCTGGCAAAACAGTATATTCAGAGTAGATATTTTTTTTTTCACTGTGCAGTAAACAAATTACATATTGTTTTCGGTCGAGTTGCAAGGTTTTCCTCTGACTGCAGCAATTTAATGGGCTGGTTCCTTCTCTTGGTCGCGGCTGGCCAGGCTCCTACTGAGATCTGATCTGAAATGAAATAGGAGACGTGGGACGTAAGCGCCTTGCTGTACAGCCAGGCCAACCCTTTCTTTGCATCCGTTAGAATGAATGCGTTTGGCAATTAAACAGAGAAGAAAGCACATTAGGACTCTGATATTTATGAGCAAGCCAACAAATGGATCACCCCAAAACAACTTCTGGTGCCACTGGTGCACCCACTGTCGATTGGCCTCCGCTCAGGCTTTCAAGTCAGCTTGAATAACGGATGCATTTCAATGGACTAAATGCCTCTATTGTCCACTGCTGAAGACAAATATAAGGCTCCACATCCATTTTTGTCCCTGCAAATATATACTGTATTCATGATCCTGGATTCAGTAAGAAATACAAATCATTGTTTTCCTCCTCTAAATTCCCTCAGGGTCTCCTTCTCCCTGCTTCAGTCGCAGCCCAAACATTTGCTGTTTGACGCCACTGTGGTGCACATTGTTAGCTGCCAAAACTAATCCCCATGTGAAAGTGTTGCTGAGCTTTCAACTGGTCCCATGGTTTCAGAGGTCACAGAGAAAAGGAACAGAAGGTCGTAACAAGGCCTGTCCCTGCTCTGCAGGAGAAGCAGCTGCGGTGCCTTTTGATGGGACGGTGCAGGAATGAAGATTGGGGCCTGTGATTGGCGAAGGAGGAAAGGGGGAGGCGGTTAGCTCACTCATAAAGGTCAGTCGACAAACTGCTTTGTATTGAAGGAATGTTCAGTAGTCGACGGCAGCGGACCCTCTCTTTAATGCATGTCCATGTCAGAAATAGATCAATTTAATTGTTCTCTGATTCCCCCTCTCGCCGTTTTGCCAAATGATAATTGAAACGTTAATAGGACGTTAACAGGACATGTGTCCCGGTAACCTTTTGCATAAATCTCTGAGCTGTATTGGGGGAGAATTCACCCCGACAAACGAATATCAGACATAATTAAATATGGGGAGACACGTGCCGTTTGGGGATGGCTCACATTACATACAGCGAACAAATTGCAAATGCTATTAAACTCAGGGGACACTGTTTGTTGATAGTGAAGGCCACAGAGTGCTGTTCTACTTAGCTGGTTTGTACTAATGATTATAATGAATTTCCTTTTCAATTTAATTTCTTTTATTTCCCTTAATTAAAATGAAGTTGGGAGAAACAACCATTTTACGCCTGTTTTTAAAAAAGTGCGACACAATTAGATTTGTTCTAGGCCTCTTTTGATGTGTAATATTTGACGGTAAAGTCAATATTTGCAAGCTTCATGTTGAAGTGCCTGTTACTGGTGTCCCACGGTAGAACCTATTTGAATTTTAAAGGCACAGATGATAGATGCAGTACACAGAATTGGTTCACAATTCACTTTAGCTGGTTAACAGTGAAATCAATCAAATAAATTCATGTGTGATTGTGTTGTGATTTATAATGGTATATAATGACTATGGTAATGATACAGGCCTCTTTAGAAATGAATTCCCACTGGACTTAGGTATTATTTTAACATCTTATTTTGATTGACATTTGTTTGGGACTTTCTTGAATCCAATTACGAAACCCACCAAACATCAGCATGTCACTGGATGCGCTTAAAAAAAGAACATTTGCCTGCATTGATTGACATTTACATATCAAATTAGTTTTACAAGTTATTTCGTCATCATTATATTTTATGTTCTTGTTGAGATTACTTGAAAGCAAGGTCAATTCAACCAGTTCCTCCACAGGGTTGACCTTCAAGACAAAAGTTGTTAGCCCCAGGTTAAAGGAACTCTGGGAAGAACCATGAAGTCTAGACAGTATACTGCTAGCATGCTACTGCCTGGGAAAAAGGGGAGGGAGCTCTAGCTGGAGGAAACCAGATCCTCCTAATAGAATAGCTCGACCAGAGGGTAGAGAGACAGTGTTTAATTAGGGAATATAAAACAGCCCACCCCCCTCCCACATCCACTTATCTGTGAGGACAGCAATGTGCAGCTGCTTTATCCCACTGCTTGGAGGGTTCTTCTTCCTCCTTTAGTTTTTCTTCTTCCTCCATCTTTTTTTCCCTTCTTTTCACCTCTTCTTCATTATTTTGCTTCCTCACATTCTTCGTCTCTGGTTCTAGAATGTCTTCGTCTGGTCTGCATGCTTTTTACTCACCGATGCTAAATCACTCAGGGGAGTCATCCGCACCTATGGGGGAGGTGAAGAGTGGAGGCACCCATTGAGTGAATATGTCAAGGATGGAGGTAGAGTAGGAGTGGTAGATGAGAGAGGTTCTGCCATAGCTTTCCGGTTGTTTCATAGCTTCAGGCTCTTTAGTGCATCAAAGGCAACTAATCAATCAGCAAGGTTTGTAAAGAGAGAAACTGTCAAAACGGTGGGTTGCTGGCTGCGATTGTGCATTTTTCACTCACCCAATGCAAAAGGATGGAAACATGAGGCTTCTCGGGAGTCAGTGTATGTTTATGGCATCTAAAAAAGTGGCGTTTCAAATGCCTCTGAAATGGCATGTGTGACACACCTCTGTAGATAAAAAGAAGAAAATTAGAAATGGACCCTTTGGCTGTAGCAATCCTAAAAGATGGAATTGCAGAATAATTGTAACTTGAGAGCGAGTGTGAAGAGAAAGAGTTAATTTTCATTTTATTCTAGATACTGTGCTATCACTCCATGGAGCTATCACTCCATTCACTATCATGACAGTTTCAAGGCAGGATTTTCAGTCGATAGTCAGATCACATTATACATTTTGATGGATTATGGCAAGACAAAAGATCATTTAAAAATGTATAATTGCAATACGCCGGGTTGTGGTCATGCTCATTCATTTATAACAATGCATACGCTCGGTCTACATCTGTCTCATCATTTCAACATGCATATATTAAATGATGTGTTGTTCGATGGCGATTTCGATGAGTGTGTTATCAAAGATGACTTTCTCATACACTTAGGAAGAACGAGGAAACAAAGTGGAGAACATTTAATAGTTTAATAACAAGCTGCTGTATACATTCAGTGATTATTCCGATTTTCATGTTGCCAGAAGCCATGGGTGAGACCAGCAAAAAACATTCAGCTACATCATCTATTTCGTTGTATGCAATTTTGTCCTTTTTTCATTCACATTTTTCCATGTTTTACAAAGTGTAACTGCAAAGCAACTGAAAACCGCATTGCTGATTTGCAATGCGGTTCTTCAAAGACCTGCATTGCCTTCAAACATATGATTCCACCAAATCTGTTTAGTTGTGACTGCAAGGTAAAACTCCAGCTTGGCTATTCTTAATTGTATTTTAAAACTCAATTAAAAGGAGATAGTAGTTGATGACACTGCAGTTAAGCAATGCTACTATGCTAGTCTGCCTTAGCCTCTTACTTGGAAGTGTCAACAGGGCCTACTGTCCTTTCATATCATTGAGACCACTTCTGAGATTTGTTACTAACTGGAAACCTTAGCCCAAATACAGAAACACAGAAATAGGTGGAATCATCTCACTAGCTTAACAAAACAAAAACTAGCTTTAACCCTTTTCATTGTACTTAACTATTAAGATTAAGCGATCTTTAAGCTTTTGTTTGCTTCTTTTTTGGTTTCTTTTGCTATCTCACTCTAAGCTCATTGAACTGACACACTACTGTTGGTGCTGAAGTTGCTTTTTTTTGTATTTTTACATTTTCTATTTGCCCACACAGAAACTTGATGGCACAAGAACGGACCAATAAGAAAGTCTTTACAACAAGGTAGACTGCAAGTCAACAGTTGCCAGGGGTAACACAGTAAACAAAACAAAAATCAAATTTCATTTTTAAAATAAAATATAATCAATAGAAAAGCCCACCCCTCCCAAAAAAAAGAATAAACAAAAGCCAGTTAATTTCAAGTATAACTTACTGATAAAATAACTACACGGCCTTAAATATTCTCATGATACATTTTTAAATTATTTATAAAATATATTTTGGCATATATGTTTTTTTCTTTTTGTGTTTGTGTAACAAACGCTACTGTAGCTTCAGTTGAACACCAATGTTTATTTGCTTTTGTTTTTTTAACTCTTGAAAGAAAACATTAAAGGGATTGTCACATAACAACAGGTTATTAAAAATGATAATAGCAAACCCTATACAGAGTTTCACATAGCAAGACTTGAGTGACGATCCCTTCTATCCTAGTCCCATAATCAAAAGTCAGAAAAAGTACAAGACCAGAGCACAAAGTTTCTAATTGTGCTCCACAGGCTACAATCAAGAATGGGCACAGGAGATTTGAAAAGTCTTTTCCCCCCCTTCAGTACAGTTCGGTTGTGACGGAAGCAATCTGCCCGTCCCGTTTCTCAGTGTTCAGAGTGCTTGGGTAGATAGCGAGAGTTCATTTAGCTCCATCAGTGATAAACCATAAATACTTAGCAGACCTCACAGTCCGATGACACCGGGATGTCTTCCGGGGGTGTACACAGAGAATACGGATTCTCTTATCAGACTGGGTGAAAGAAAGATTGGACTGGGAATGTATTTCCTTTCCCTCCCCCTCTTCCTTATCCATCTTCACTGCTGAGCACTGTTCAAGATGCACATGGAGGCAATGGTTCAGAGAGGAAGAATCCAGTGCACGTCTGTCTCTCTGGCGGTTGCCATCTGTTGCATTGTGGGAAGCTTACTCTAAAAAGGAAATGACAAGTCGATTTGGCAGCCGAGACCAAACTGCAAACCAAAGAAGGCAATCTCAGTTAGTGATACAAAAAAAGTTCAAAAGGCATAACTGTACTTGTTTATCCGTCGCCGTAGGTGTCCGGTCTTTGTGAGTTCGAAATGGCACCTGCACCTCGGTGGGTGAAAGAGGCAGAATCGACGCCTCGTGAACGGGCGCGCGATTGGCCGTGACCAGGGGGCACGTTGGGCAGTCAACATTAGCCGGCCTGCTCGCTGGCTGCAGACAGCGTCAGCAGAAAACGAACGGAAAAGCAAACGAGAAAAGTACTGCGACTACGACAAAGCCACGTCCACTGCCTTCGCATTTTTCCAGGAACACAACACAAAGCTCTGCATATTCAAGTGACGTTCAGCGACTGGCCTTCGCCAGACCTGTAAACTACTGCTGCTTAGGATGTTAGTCTCTCTCTCGTTCTTTCCATCTTCTGCTCGACTTTCTCCAGCGTACACATCTATGACGGAGTATATATAACTGTTTGTTTACACTGTGGGTGTGTGCGTGTGTGCGAGTGAGTGTTCGTGTGTGAGTGCAGGCTCCCCTTTGACGCCCGTTAGAGCACGATGTCTTTCAGGCGCTTGCTGCTAGGCGACTCCTTCTCGAGATGGCCGCCGTCGTGCAGGAGGGTGTTGATCTCCCGGACGGCAGGCTCGCTGTCTTTCCCCTCGGGCTGCCGCAGCAGACTGTGGTTGGCAATGCGCTCGGCGTCGCGGCATTTGAGCGTGCTGTAGCCGGACGACGCCTTGGCCAGCGGGCTCTTGACATGCACAGGGGACGTGATGGGGCTGGTCGCCTCGCGTCCGTTACCCGCCTCGCGCACCGCGCCGCCATTGGCCTTGGGGCTGCACGCCTGTGACTCCATCACCGTGCGCTTGTTGCCCCTTAGCTCGACCCGCTCAGGGTCCTCCGGGCCATCCTTGCCGAAGGTGGCAAAAGTCCTTTTGATGGTCCCGCCGGTGCCGCAGTCCTCGTAGTGAGGCACATCCACGGTGGTGGCCTCGATGGAGAGGGCGATGACGTTGTTGCGCGGGTGGCAGTGGTCCGGCGACTTGCCTCGGGCCGGGGCGGGCACGCGGGGCATCCAGCAGCGGTCCGAGTGACCCAAAATACGACACTCGTCCTGGCAGTGGAAGCCTTCACTGGGGTCTGTAAAGAAAGGGAAGGAGGGGAGGAGAAGGAAATCATCAGTTTTTTTCTGTTAAACTGGCCTACTTCCCAGCGATTTTAACACATTTACATGTTGCTTTCATGGATTTCAGCATGGCTTGTTTCGGGTCCTTTCATCTTATTGCAACGTGTCAGACACATAAATAAAAAAAGAAAGGAATGAAGCGAAGTTTGTGGCAACCCGGACAGCACAAGTTTATATTTTTCGTGGGTAATTTGCTTTCTCTTTCATGTATGAAATCCTGCCGACTCCACTCCTGCCGCCTTTGCAGTTACTTCCAGACGACTAAAGATCTGCAAGTTAGAAGCACTTCTAATGCGCCAATTAAAGGACGTATTGTTAAATCAAAAGTCCATTTCCAGCTCATGCATAATTGGGTTTTCAGTAGCGACACTTGATAAAAGCCGGGGGTTTAAACAATGCAATCAGATAGATTCCCACCAAGAGATGCACCAGCCGTGTTGCCTTCTTGTTGCTAGCTAATCTAGCTCAGCGTCTGTCATATGGCATTGCTTATAAATGTGTAATGATGTTTTTATGCAGAAAAAAAGATTTGACTGTCTATTACCACATGTCCTTTGTTGTGTCAGAGGGAAGGCCTTTAAAGATGATTTTTGTATCAGTAGACCAACAGCAAAAAATACAAGCGCACTCGTTTCAAGCTGAAGAGCTGTCCTCTTTTCAGTCTGCGGTTTAAGCAGAGAAATGTCTCTTATTTTCACACGCTTTTTGCAATTTATTTGTCTTTTTATCCATAGGCCAGTCAAAAGAGTTGTTGATCCTGAGGACTCTGGCATCCATAAATATTTCATTATTTGGCCATCTGGACGGATAACCTAACAAGGGCATGTTCAAGATGCCCTCGTGTTTCACGAATCCTATCAAAGTGAGCATAAGCAGTTAAAGGACAACTTCACGCTGACATATTGTTGAACACATGAGAAAGGGAAAGCTTTGACACAAGAACGACAAAGATGTTTCTAGATGTATGGATATTAAGCATCTGACCACACTATCGCAGTCCCGAATAGACGGAAAGTACCATGAATAGCGTCCACAGTAAAGCCGCCACGTTACAGCCAGAATAGACAGTCATTTATCTTAACCTCTCAGTATGTCACCAGTTTGCCTCTGAGATCCCTCTATTAGCCTTGGCCATGCAAAAGAAACTGACACGCAGATGTTCAGTGACACATTTCCAAGCCTGTGGATTGGTCCTTGCCTCCGCAGGGCAGGGGGCCCTCCTTCCACACGACAGGCCCAAGGTGACAGGAAGGGATTGTGGGAAGGAATTGCCATCAGCCCCCGGCATGCCCCATGCTTAGATCTGGCTCTCGCAGCTTGACAGATCACCTAATTAAAATCACTAATTATCTGTTTTCTTCCCCTCTTTTCTGCACTCTGAGGGGCACCTCTGCTTTGGGACGCGCAGATCAATATATAAAGATTGTGTTCTAGCGGTAAGGCTACCGGAGCTGTCTTCCTCCTAAACTGCGATCTGATGAGGCTGACTGGCTGGCTGGCTGGCTAGCTGCTTAACTGGATGACTGACCAAATTGCTGGCTGACTGAATGAATATCTGGGTGGCTGGCTGACTGACCTATTGCATCTGTAGGCCATATAAACCATACACTGGCTTCTCTAAGTGTAGGTATATATATGGGCTTGCTCCTGACCAGGAAGACTGGGGCTCAGGAAGCCCACCAAATGTTAAAGACCATCAGTGACCAACGTCAATTCCATCATGAATGTTTCATGGAAGGGCTTTACTTAAGGATTACTGAGTTTGTGTATTTGTGTGTGTGTGTGTGTGTGTGTGTATTTGTGTGGGTCTGCGTACACCTGCAATCTTCCTTCCTTTACACGCACTTCCACACCCAGAAAATCCAACAGGTGAAAACGGCAAAATTAAAATGGAAGAGAAAGCTCTGGATGAACTCTGTCGGCTCAAGTGGTTCAAATTTAGTCTGTAATCACCAGGGCTTGTGAACACACACACGTCCCCATCTTGAAAGGGGCTTTTCATCACCAAAAGTCAATGTTATCACCATGGCAACAAGGGGTTGAGCTTTACCATTATCCATACTGCTCTCTGCGGCGGAGACTGGCTATACAACATCTGGCATATTGCAAAATAAAAATTTCCCCATGGAAACTTTAGCCGTCCTATGACGAGCTTCCTCTTTTTCCTGGGGATTAAAATTCATAGGCATCCTCTGGATCAATACCACTTCCTTTAAATAGAATTTATGTTTTTTTGTCAGCCTGAAAGATCTCAGGGCCACAAAGAAGACATTCAACTGAAGACATATTATACTAGTAAGCCCATCCGTGCAACACGCAGTGAATACGCTCTTTCTCACACACTTCCTTTAGGGGATCTCAGGGAGCGTGAGTGGTTCTGTAGTAAATGACATCGTTCTGAAAGCCTGAGCACCATTAATGGAACGTTCACATCCAGCCTTCAGCTTACAGGCTAACAACACAACCAGATGTCATTCTCAAAGGTCCCCCAAAAGACGGCAGAAGAACGTCGAAGTAGAGAAATATAAGAATGACAGGCCTTTAGTCGACCTCTGACAAAGCCAAATCTCTCTGGGGGAAAATAAATTGAAGCTAACGCAAAAATGAAGCAATTAAAAGCTCCTTATATCTTTGCCATCTGAAAGGCCATCAGCCGAAAGGAAGAGCAAGAAAGAAGCCCCCCCCTGCTGCGAATGTGTATTGAAAGTCATCAGGAAATAAGCTTGCCAATCAGTTCCGGGAAAAAGACTAAAAGTACAGTACAGAGCTGTTCTATATCAGTGGGAATATTTCCTATCTAGGATTTAATACATATTAATTACTAAGGGCCCTCCATCGGGAGCCAAAAGCTTGCCTGTGTTTTTCAGTCCTTCCAGACTTGAAATAGAAATCAAGTTAAATGGAGAGATGGGGGGGAGGGGAAAAAAGTCAAAGTCCTTCAGCACTGCTGACAAATTGACAAATGTGACGTTAATTCTGAATGAGCGGTTTAAAAGAATCCCAACAGCTTTGGGGAGCACTCGAAATATTATAAACACACCACTTTAAATGCAAAAGCCGAAATCTCCTGGTAGATACCATTCGTGTTTTACCGGGAATAACATTGGTTCACGTCAGCAGAGAGGAAGAGCACCCAACTGATTCCGCCCTCCTTACAGCTTCCTCGGTTGGATTCATTTCGTAAGAAGTCCTGCTCATTCAACCGCCTCAAATTCTGCACCCCCCCCCCCATTCACAAATTTGTGGAACAACATTAGGTCACGGGAGATGAGAAGTCACCGGATGGTTCTGAGCGTGACACAATCATCCCTCAGTTTCCCACAGCCAGCGAGCCTTTAAAGCCCTGGCCCTCATCAGACACCTGAAGCTGCTCTCTTTTTGTAACTAATTCAATAAAAAAATGGAACCTGCAAAATTAGCCAACAGCCATGGATGGATTCTCCGAACAGTGAACAGGATACGGAAGTGGCTTTTCATTCTGTTGTCTTGTTTGGGAGTGTAATGTACACCCCCCCTGGAAAAGTACGAGAGAACCTCCAGGTTCAAAACCATGACGTAATCCTGTAAAGTGAGGCAGACGAAGGCAGAGTAACGTCCTAACGAATGAGACTAGAAAGACAGATTCTGGGGTTTATGCGTACTTGGTTTCTATTGGATGACTTAATTGCGGCCATAGGGCTGTGCGATCTTCTGTATGACACCATTCAGTCACTTTGGGTTTGCTGAAAGATGAGCCCTACAAAGAATTTAGAGCAGTCAGAGTCTATAAAAAAAGTTGTATTAAAGAAAGGTGGATGTGGATATATGCTTAAAGATAATTGGATGTAATAATAGACATTCTTTGCTTAGGAAGGCGTACCACTTTATTCCACTTCATTTAGCAATGATTAGAGACATTTATAATAATTACGATAGCCCAATATCACCGTAGCAACTCACTGTGCTGACCCAAAATAATGAAAATTATCGTATGATATCACGTCGAGATCGTTAATAAGACAAACACATGATTTGTAGAAGTGTTTGACTTTGGAGTCTATTTTGACCCCGTTTTAGTTTCACGTATGGCTCCTGTCCATTTGTTTGTTGTTAGTGACCCTGCCATCTCTGATATTGGTATCTGTGTCCAATCGCTGAAACAAAGGCATTTGAAGCCGAGCTCTGCGAGAGGACAAAAATAATCGGCTCTGGGACAGCAAAAGAACAAACGACCGAGACTGTCATTTATGTTTTGTCTCTTTCATTTCTCTGCATGGTGACGCTGGCCGCGGCTCAACTGGTACTGAATGAGAATGAAATGAACAGAGCAGTTATCCTGACCCCTTTAAGGCCAAGACCGTCGGCGGCCAGCCTGTCCTCTGTCCGAGTGACATCAGTCCTCGCACGCCGCAACAAAGAGCCGGGTGTTTCTGCAGTCGAGGCGCCAGTCCCTATCTGTGACAGTGGAATTGCTGTTTTTCTAATTGCTCTCCATATTAATTTTCCATTCTACCAGCCGCGCACCAAATTACAGAGATTGCATCTAAATTGTCGCCGCAGCCTCTCAAACGCTCCACTGAAGCTCCCTCGGCAGGGAAATCGTAAGGAGACATTTTGGGCAAACTACTACAATTGACTGTCTGCGTGACTGGAACTCTTCAGGCAACCGTGGACTGTGCTAAGGGAAAAAGAAAAAAAACACAGGGCTGCGTTCATTAGGCATCAAACGGAATAAAAAAAGACCTCTCCACTTGTCCAGTAACAGGATTTCATTTTGCTAAATGTTTCCGAAACCGCCGCCTCAATGAACGCCACCCTAATTAACACGGTGTTGGCTGACCCAGACACACGATGGGCAAAGGGCTTCCCGGTCAGGTCTTCCAAAAGCTAGCGCTATCTGCCATCCGCTATTACTGGGCTCGAGCGGGGGGCTGATCCAGACGGTGAAGCAGCCTCCTTCACTGGTAACCCACCAGGGAGAGTCCAAGCGCGGCTGTCATCCCAGCCAGCCAATTCAGCGGGCCAGTGCCATTAATCAGCCGCTGGCCTTGGCTCCTGCGGGAGCGCAAGATGGAGTGTGATGGTCTTGTTTTTACAAACAGTGGAGGGGCACCCTCGCCGCGTCGCGCAGAGCCCATCATTCTCTGAAGCCCCGGCGCCACAGCAGCCGAGGCCTTTCCCCACTCCCCCCTCCACTCTCTCCTACTCCCATCAGCATCTGGCTCCCTCAACCCCTCGTTCCTCCACCTGTCCATCCCTGCTCCCTATCTGCAGTTCGCCCTTCTCCCTTCACTCTTCCTCTTGTCTCCTATTATGTCTCACACACACAGCACTTTTATTAAATCTACCTCCCCCCCAAAAAAATGAAAAAATAAATGTGTGTGTGTGTGTGTGTGTGTATATACACACACACACAGTAACATAATGGAGATTGAGTGCAACAGAGAGTAAGTGTGTCCAAACTTTTGACTGGCACTGTGTACACATCGTATTTCGGTATCTCTAACTGACCCCTCCAGACGTTCCTTCCTCTTCCTCATCCATCAGTCAGGTTATTAATTACAGAGGAAATTTGAGTGGCTGGGAAGCCACGTCAAGGCTGTCGTATGGACAGGGAAGTGGGGGGGGGTCTCGTGCAGCCCAAGCAGCCTCCATTTCAGAGCATTAGTAGCAGTAAATTTATCAGGGAAGTGATTCTCTATCCAGTCCGTCAAGTGGGCTGGCTGTGCCTGACAGTGTCTTCGGTGAAGGCCCCAGCTGCGGCTCGATGCCAGCTAACGCAGACTGACAAGCAAACTTATATCTCTAGTCAACACCATCAACCATGGCCGCTGTTCGCCTGTTTCTTTTACAAGTAGCACTTTCATTAATTACTTTTAAAAGCCACACGGTAAATCACGCCACATTGAGGAGCGCCCCCCGCCTCCACCTTCTCCCGACCGCCAGTCCACCTCCCCCTCCTCCCCCTACACTCTGCTACCCCGTCAGCAACACCTCACCCCCCAGACCCGCGAGTGCACCACCGCAAGTTCTGTCGGCTATAAAGAATGAACATCCAAACCGCTGTTGACAAACAATGCAGTGGCTTCTAAATTGGTACAAACAGCATCTGTTTAACAGCTGTGTAACTGCGGCGAGGAGAGGAGAAAGAACAAAAAAAGAAAACAGAAGTCAAAGCATTTGCTATGCTGTTTTTATAAATCACTTTGTCATCGCTGCCTACTGCACTGCTTTGTTCGAAGGCAGAAGCGACGAGCCAATGGCCTGCTTGATGTGGTGGTAATGAGCATGAGCTGCTATTCATGATGACACTCATGCGGGCTGGTGGGCTGGGTGTGTTTTTTTTTCAAGGGCCCTGGCGGGCAACTCATTTTATTTCCCCGCGAGGCACCTTTTCACACCAAGTCACACGCTGACTCTATGTTGCAGATGTAACCGTCAACGGCAACTAGAGGTCACAGAAGCCTAGTTCAAGGTTCCGAAAAATGCTGCCCTGCCTCCGAGGGCTTGACCTTTTCCGGGGAACAGGGCGTAGAGAGAGATCGGGAACGCTCAGAGGGGCAGGTTTCAAAGTGACCGTGACTGATCTGGTGTGATAACGTGATGAAGGCGACTTGTATGAAGGCGTTGAAGTGGGTGTGTGTGTGTGTGAGTGTGTGTGGGAGGGGGTGCTCGGGTGTTGCCAGAGGTTCTGATTTGACAGCATTCCGCCTCGACCAGATATTTGCCAGGCGGACATGCACGGAGCGTTAAGCTAAGCTGACCCGTGTCGGCCTGAACCGGTCGAAACCAGGCTCGCAGGGTGGTGGAGGGTTCCATTTATAGATGCCGCACAAAGGCCTCTGGGCAGTTATCGTGCGGCACAGAAGGTATTCAATGAGTTGGGGTCTGTGTCAGAAGAACCTGGCTCGAACGCCATGCTCTCGCACCAGCACTCATTAACACACACACGTCGTCCCTGGTTATGAATGCCTGTGTGTGTGTGTGTGTGTGTGTGTGTGTGTGTGATGACTGAGCTAGGTTCCTCTCAGAAAGACCTGAATACCGGCCCACCCGTGAAAATGCAAACATACACTGAAAGCAGCAATCAGACAAGCAGATCTTATTGAGCCACCAGCTCATTGGAAAACGTGGGTAAGTAGGAAGCCGTTGTCGCAGTGCTGGCCCTCCGAATGAAAGGCCCTGAAATGAGCAAGGCCCACCGTAGGCCCACAACAACAGCGGCACGACACACAGTCCCCATTGGCTCTCTAGTCCTAGTCCCCGGCCTGCCATTGGCCGACTCAATTTCCTCTCCCCGTAATGGCATTGGCGGCGGAAGAAAGGACATCTTTAAATACACTGTCACAAACGCCGCATTCGCTGCTGTGTTTAAGCTTGACCGAGCTAGTGAGCTAATTTGCTTCACCGAAAAACCCTTGAGTCTGAGGGAGCGAGGGGGTACCGAACACAGGCACTAAATTACATCTGTGAAAGGGGGAGTTAGGACGAGCGGGGCATTTGGGGGTTGAGGGACGTCGAGGAGAGGGAATCGGGGAGGGCTGGGGGTGGGCAGAAGGAGGCGGGATGAAATGATCTGTGAGAAGAGAAAACGAAGTGCACATGGCTGAGGTCGCAGAGGCTTTCAACTCGTCCTCAGGGAATCGCCTTCACTAAGAAGTCTCTTACGGGATTGTTCTCAAATGAATGTATTTGTGGAAGTGTTGGAGACTAAGAATATTAAGAGAATATTAGCAGGAATATGTTTGTAACAAAAATCCAAGGTCAATTCGTATTTTCTGCTTATAACACTGGTGCACAATCCTATACAACTGGGATTACTTTGCTATCACATTCCACGTAACCCCCCTTAGAACAAACTCCTTACAACAAATAGAGTTGAATGTGTGTGCGATTAAGCATGGAAAGACGACATACCTCCAGGTCAATACACATCACAACTAACCACTTCACTCATAACCTAGTGCGACCATAAAGCAATTTCCCTTAACATGTTTTATTTTATTTTCCAAGTGTTGTTTTAGTTGGTCACGAAGCATGACACAACAGGCCAGTACTTGTCAGACCGCAAACCCACCTGGACATCCGAAAGCCTGAGCTTCCACAAATCAATGTCTCTCTCTAAACAGCTAGACCCAGCCCACCGAGACATCGAATACACTAACATCTCCAGACTCTATGCCCACGTCCTGAACGACACACTCTTCGTTATATAGTGCCCTACTTTTTACCAGGACCCTAAAGTTAGGATGTAGGGGACAGGGTGCTGTTGGGGACTCAGCCCTTCTCTTCCCAGTGAGACTCGGCACTGCTTGAACAGAGGCCCCTTACATAATTAATGTAATGTGCCTTCGCATTCAGTCATGTTCACTCTGTGTCAGCCAGGACTATGTGTTTTATATTCCGTTTTATCTCTTAGCAGAAAGGAGCATTCTCTCTCTCTCACACTCGTTGTCTTCCCTCTTTCTTCCCCTCCCTCTCTCTATCTCCATCATCCATCTCTTTCCAAGTTCCCGTCTTTTCTAGCTCACGTCAACAATCTATGGAAGTGGGACGTGTGGATGAAGGGAAGTGGAAGTGGGAAGTGCGGATGAAGGATGCTGAATGCACAGCCAGGCTGGTTAAGCAGAGGGGGACCCTTGGGTAGATCCAGGTAGTCTAGTGGAGAGGCTTGATATACAGGTCAACCTCACCCACCGCACCAGGTCACTGGAGCAATCTCTAGCCAGGGTTAAGATCTTAGGCAGGACCCGGTGAATTTTGAAGGCCGTGGGACGTATCGAGTTGCCTGGCAACCTCAAGTTCAAGTTACTTCTTTACAAGGAGTGTGTATCTGAACACCTCCTCAAGGATTCCTTGGTCGCTAAAAGTACCGAACCACCTAATTGGTCTCAGAAACTGTTCGGTCCTGTCTGCTTGGTCCCAGAAATTGATGGGATTGGCCAGAGCCAGAACACCCATGGGTAAAGAAAAACAATGGGCTTTGACAATCTGGAGAGATGGCGATAATTCAATCGCTGACGAATGCTTTGTACAACACTCGTACAGACAGCTAACGCAGACTTCACCTAAACAACGACTGTGGATGGAGTCTCAGACTGAAATGTTTGGCAAACGGTAGTGTAGCAGAACACCTCAGTCTGAGTTGGCAGGCAATTTATTTAGAGGTAAAAAAAAAA
>JACXGI010005084.1:30176-49381 GCA_016801175.1 Esox masquinongy | reverse complement strand
ACACACACACACACACGTGTTCCTTAGAGTCATACCTTTAATTCAAGGGGTCATAATAGCCAATTTCTCAAACTGTTAAAGCTAGCTCAAATTTGTAGGGAGAAAACAGAAAGCGGAGTGTATGTGTTAAACCTTGGAAATTTGCAGATACTTGGGTAACTCTGGTTCTATGAAGAAGCGTCCATGGTAGTCTATATCATACATTTCTGTCAACCCACTAATCCACCGCTTTGGCCCACGCTATAAGCCGCAAAGCCACTTGCCTGGGTTTTTTGGGATCCTCTCGGTCATCCTTGTCAACACTGTCAACATTGTCTCATGCATTTTTTTCCCTTTCTTTTGTTTTGGAATGTTATTTTTTTGTATCGGCGTGTACCATAGACCTACCCTATGGTGCATGCAAAATACAACCCAAACATACTGTAAGGAAGATGTACAGGACACACAGACGGTGCCATAACGGAAGATATTCAGGT
The DNA here is from genome assembly GCA_016801175.1 of Esox masquinongy. NCBI lineage: Eukaryota > Metazoa > Chordata > Actinopteri > Esociformes > Esocidae > Esox > Esox masquinongy. The sequence goes on along the minus strand of JACXGI010005084.1, from coordinate 48,905 downwards.
GGCGATGGGGTAGGGGGACAGAGAAGCACGAAGGGGAAACAAGGATGGAGTGGGGGGGACAGGGGGCGTTAAGGAAGGGAATAGTGTTTGCTGTCACTAAGAAGTCAAATGTTCAGCATCAGTCAGGCTTCTGGGCAGAAGACTTTTGTTCTAGTTCTGTCTCTATCAGACATACACAGTTTCAAATCTTCATCATGAGTAACAAATAGAGCTGCTTTGTGTGATAAGAGACTTGGACCCCTCAAACACAAACACATTTTTCTGATAGTGTTTCAGCTAACTGGTCCCATATGGACTTGAATCATATCCTAGTTTAGGGGAACTGCCCTACCCTTCTCCCTAGGCACTGTTCTATAGTGAGAGGTGAGGCAGAAGTCAACTGGAGAGCTAGAAGTCAGACACTCTCGGCTGTGTTCCTACCTAGATATGTTGTTACTGTTATAAAAGCTGTTACAGAGTCCTTCATAGTATTTTCAATGAGTTTTACACTATCAGCTATCTTGCCCAGTAACGACCCTGGGTCTCAGTGGGTCTTTGGTGAAAATTGCATAGTTGAGTGGTTAGTGTTGCCTACAGCCTTTCATCAGTATTTCCTCATAATCAGACGGTTGGGGAGTTGGAGGTGAGTCAGTAGGTTATACTCTTCCAAAGGCCAAACTAAGACTCTTTCTCCACCTACACTTTTCACACAAATACGCACACGTATACGCACACACTCACTTGCAGACACCTATCACTCAAGTCCAGTAGGATATGCAGTCTAAAGCACATTAGCGCGTATTCTACAGGAAACGGTACTTCAACTATCAAACTATCAGTGTTTCCACGTTCCACTGATGCTGATAGCCTATCGCTGATCGAGCAGAGCGCACGCCATACACACCACACACACACGCACGCGCACACGCGCACACAAGCGCGTAGCAAAGCAGCCCTGTCGGGAAACGCGTCACTAGTATATTTATCTTCATCGCCATCACCAAGATCACAGGTGGGCATGGAAACTCGCGTAAAAACACATGGCATAAATAAATGTTGAACGCATCCGTCCGAAATAGACACACACCTTAGAACTTCAAAACACCTGTCAAATGCACCTGCTCTAAATCGGACGACTGCGGCACACTGATGTCCACCTACACTTAGTCTCTCTAACGACATTAATAACTTCCCTTTCAGGGATCACATTTGCATACAGGAACAGAAATAGCCGTGTACGCAAGTAAATCATTCATTTATTGTTTCATATTCTTTCTATAGCTAGTAAAATTTGCGGACGTTAGACCGGGTAAGTAGGGAAAGACAGAATCCCTCTGGAATAAACAACCGCTCCAGCATTCCACCATAACGGAGAATGTGTCCTCAAATGCTTCTTGGTCCTTCATGTAATGGCCTGAATATCCCAAACAGTAAGTAAAAGGCGTTTCGGAGTTTACAGATTTATTCAATATAAAACGCTGCGGTCATTAATTTTACTAGACATATATTAAATACAACAAAAGCGGTCTAAATACAATTCTGTAGGTTTAACTAAAAACGTGTAGCTGCTGACAATCTCATATGAGACGAGGCTATGCCATTGAAACTCCTTAAAACTGCAGCGGAATTCTCCACAAAAGTGACTGGTTCTTTCGACTAAAGTTGTTAAGGTTTTGTATTCAATCATATGCTAGATTACCCAGAAAAGTAAAGGAAAAATGTACTTACTGTTAAAGTGTTTTGAAACAGTTTCCAGGGTGATTTCAGTTTTTATGTTTTAAAATCTGTTCGGACCAGGTCGAGTAGCCCTCGGCGATTATATCTTTTTTTTTCTCATGCCTCAAAAGCACCAGCAGCAAAAACACTATTCTACCAAAAACTTCCGCAGCGGTCACATGATCTGCTAAAATTCAGCCCGTCCACTTTACACATCGTCTACAGTGTTACGATAGTCTAATGTGGCGGAGAATACCCGACAACCACATTTAGTTACCATAAATAATCCAGCGAATTCAACATCAGCAAACCACACAAATGTTAAGCTTAGTTAACATTTTGAATACCTAGGCTAAGAATCCAGGCAAATAACTTATTTATAGGCATTAATGTAAACACACATTCGTCCATCTCAAGTAACTGCTTTTTAACAGGGGAAATGCAGTCACGTGCGTGGGAACAGTAATCATTCTGTTAAAACATATTTTCCAATTAAGAGCGGAAACTATCCACATCCACTTTTCTAAAATTCTCTGGGATAGTGTGTTGTGACGTTTTCAACCTAACGAGGGCGACAAGTGACTCCTGTCTATAGTTCCGAAGTGTTGATAACAAGAGCTGTTACGCATTGCGATGCTTTTCCTTTAGTGGCCACTGCGTGGCACTGTGATTATTTTTACTGATTGTTGTAGCCTACTAGAGAACTAACAGTAAACGTTGGCATTCAAACTAAGACCGTCTCCGAGGCAACCTCGATACATAACATGGTGTCACCCCTCATTCACTCATAACCGGCATGCTAGACATTCAAAAAAGGCTTCCCGTCCCGCTCCTTGAAGCGGGACCGCAGCGCTGACATATGGCGGAATGGCAGACGGGAAAAAATCGAGCAGTGTTCTATTGTTTTCCCTTCTCCGTCGCGGAAAGCCAATCAGAGCACAGCGGAAAACCAATAGGAAAGCTTGTAGGAGCTACTACAATACTGAATAGTCCATAACCTAACCAACACGTCGAACAGCTCATTTTACTAGTACATCAGGAGGAAATCTATAACGTCACACTCAAGATCTATCGAGACAATATAAGAAACAATATAGCGTGGTCAAGGATCGCTCAAAGTCTCGGACCTATAGGCTATAGTTACCCTCGATTTCTTAATACGTAATATGTATTTAGTAGTGCTAGCTATTGCTATCAACCAAAACGAAATACTAGCTATAGTAAATGTAGTTTTTAAAACAAATGGCATGCACCCATTTTCGTTAATGAACCGTTTCTGCGGGGCTGTCACGGTTCTCTTGAATTGCTAGTAGACCATAGCAGAGAAATCTTGCTAATATCCCCTGTTTTCCTTTGGTGAGTTTCATTTTAATGAACGCAGATTTACTACTCTGTTTTGTTTATGTTGGGCCTGGCTTTTTCCTTGAACGCTATAGGCTACTTTTCCCAGCTTAAAGTAACTGATTGGTCAAAACAGCAAAGGTGGGGCGATGTCAGCTGCCTCCAGTTGTCACTAGCGGAACGGCAAGCGATTTCACCGCTTATTTGTGAATTAAGGGTCAGTAGTGGGATTGAAAAACGTCTAAAATAAGTCTGGTAATGTGGAATAAGCAGTCATTACACATATCAGCCACCAGGTGGTGAAGCTAGGTATTTGTGTATGTTTTGGAGTTCTGGAATGTTCCAGCAGTGGAGAGTGATCGCGTAGACTGGTGTTAATGGGCTCGTGTCAATCATAGACTGTAAAAAAAATATGGATTTAGTAACAGTGACGTCACCCATAGGTGTCTGAAGACCCGTTTTGAAGCTCATTTTAGGCTGAGATGGCCATCGCCATCTCGGCAACGCGTCACTCGGCCTTACCTACTGGAAAGCCAAAAATGGGCAAAGAGGTGGGGCCTGGGCGCAGCTCAGGTGCCTGGCTGCTGAAACAACGCCCACCTAGCGTGACATTACTAAGTTAGCAAAGGCTAAGAAGCTAGGCTAAATGCTACCAGTATGCTACTCTGCGTTGCTGGTTGTTGCTAGCCGGGTGTTGGTAGCCAGTCACCGTAACGTTACTAGCTTACACTTGAGGCAAGTTAACCTGAAACTATACAACAAAACGTAAATGCTTAAAATGCTTCAGCGTTTTTTAAGATATAAATGTGGTAATTTTGCAACTCTAGATTTTGTCGAGACGATAGACTGTAAAAAATAGGTCGAGACTTGCAGATTATGTATTACATTTTCACATAAATTTAGTTATGAGCACTGTATGGTTACGAGTTGTTTATTTGGATGTCACTTGATTATAACGTTACTTGTCAGTGAATGGAGGTAGCTGAGGCAATACCAGAAAGGACAAACCGCTAGGAGTGACAGGAGTGTCAGAGCCACACCTGTCACTCAATAGCCCACGCCCCCTGATAATAAGACATAATATAATTTAAACGGATGAGTTATAGAATTCACCCTCCTCACAGTTGTCACAAAGGGGGAAATAAGCAATATACACCAAAACCATTTTTTGAACCAGGCTGTAAACATGTTTATTTCTGCTGTAAAGTTGGGCATTTTGCCATAGAGATCTATGGAGATTGCTCCCTTTTGCAGCCAGCCTCAAGTGGCCATTTGATGAATTGCAGGTTTTGGCACTTCGGGTAGGCTTCATTTTTCAGCCTCAGAGTTTGCCCCTTGGTGTTAATAAATGAAATACAGAGTTTAAGAGCTACTCCCTCGCTTGGTTTATATGTAACCATTCCTTGGGTTATTGCAAGTGGTGACGAGGTAAAACAAGAAACCAGGCAAGCCTAGTTCAGCTGGACTGGCTGTTTTAACAGCTAATTGGCCATTCGTGAATGATATTGATACAGTTAAACTGACTAACGTTTCTTACTAAGTTTACCTCCACCACAAATAGCGTCTATGAACTGTTAGTTTTTGCCACTGGCCGTTTGAACAGCTTATTTGCCAGTAATAGGCTTTACCAGTATCTACTAACTTACTGGAATAGTCATAAGAATTGAGCAATTGCTACCGAGTCTGGCAAAGCTATTTCATTTCTTGGCATAAGAACGTATTTTTTTCTTTCATGGCATAACAACATACTTTTTTCTTTCATTCGTGAATGACATTGATACAATAACTATCAAGAAAGGTGACGATAACTAACTTTTTCATCTGTTTCTGGCATGGAATAGTTCATCTTCAGTCTCGCTAGCAATTGCTCAATTCTTATGATTATTCCTAGGAAGTTAGTAGATACTAGTAAGCCTATTACTGGCTAATAAGCTGTTAAAACGGCCAGTGGCAAAAGCAATACAGTTCATAGACGCTATGGTGGAAGTAAACTTAATAAGAAACGTTTGTCAGTTTATCACAGTCCTCAATGGAGTTTAGCGACTGCAGAAATGTGTGTTTCTGTGGCATAGTGGTTAAAGATAGTGCTTCTCATGTGGAAGATCTAAATTCGAAGCTATTGAGAGCAACGACATTTATTAATTATTTCTGGTAGATTTCACGATTCTCTCGTCTTTTCACTTGATGAAAAAGTTAGTTATCGTCGCTTTTATTTATAGTTATTGTATAAATGTCATTCACGAATGAAAGAAAAAAGTACATTGTTTTGCCATGAAAGAAAGAAATACGTTCTTACGCCATGAAATGAAATAGCTTTGGCAGACTCGCTAGCAATTGCTCAATTCTTATGACTATTCCAGTAAGTTAGTAGATACCGGTAAAGCTTATTACTGGCTAATACGCTGTTAAAACGGCCAGTGGCAAACGCAATGCATAGCCGCTATTTGTGGTGGAGGTAAACTTAGTAAGAAACGTTAGTCAGTTTAACTTTATCAATGTCATTCACTAATGGCCAATTAACTATGAAAACAGCCAGTGGCAAAAGATGATTTGTTCAGGATAGAGACAAGAGGCTATACTGACACCCAGCAAATTAACTGCTTTGTAGTGTAGTGATTAACGACACAGCCTGCTATGTAGGCGACCCAGATTCGAATCTCGAGATGGTAGCACTTTCTATTGCGGGCCGGCTGAACTAGGCTTGCTTGGTTTCTTGTTAGTACCTGCTGTCTTCGAGGTTCCACGCGAGCTGAGGCGATACCAAAAGGTGACGTGAAAACACGGAAGGCTTCTGACTGGACAAGAGTGACTGAAAGCGTGTAGCAAAGCAAAACAGGCTGTTCTGCAGTTAGCCGTCCAGTGTCGGAAAATGGTTTTATGAGACGAGAACGGCGCGTCTTTGTGGGTTTGTCCCAGGAGTATTTGCATTGAAATTAGTTAATTTCAGTGCCAGTGCATAGGACCAGACTCGTAATTCAAGCGACCGTATTTTCCCAAAACTCCTCTCGGTTTGGACCTATGCACTGGCGTTGAAATCAACTCGTTATCCCCGAGACCCACAAAAACGCGCTGTTTTTGTAGCCTACAAAAGGAAATCGTCTTATTTACTGTTGGTTTTTCTAGACTGTCTGGCATACATTGCACTGGTCAATTAGTAATGTCAAGCCAAACAGAAGCAGTCTACCGAGCTTTCTAACCATTTTTGCAGTCTGCAATGTATTAAGACCAAAGTTACTGCTCACGCGTGCTTCCTCGCTACTACCGGTAGGCTAAGAGTTGGCAATTAATAAGGCAATTATTAGGGCAATTATTTATACATTTTAATCGAGATGTAGGGATTATGTAGGTTGTTCTACATTTGTTGTTGTTGAGTGGTTAGGTGTATACACTTAAATCTAACAGAACATTGCAGTTACGTCATCTTTTGTACTGCGGGGCAATAATTATATTCTACTTTTTCACTGTTTTTCAAACAGGGGCTGTGACCATGTTATCCAGATTTAATTAATCTTGTCAATTTAAAATAAATTTGGAGTTCATTCAATAGATTTTGCTGTTCACTGCAGGGTTTACGTTAGTTGGCAAATGCTGTTTTTTTGCCGGAATCAGGTGTACGATATCTACATTATGTGTATCGCGTTGGAGGTGGTGTCACGGCAGTTTTCCTGTGATGTCACTATGGGCGGTTATAGGGTACTATCTGCAGTGGAAAACGAACCGAGGCGAGGCGTGTAGAGCCGAGTCGAGCTGGTACTATGCGGTGGAAAAGCTCCCAAAGCGAGTAGAGTCGAGCCGGTACCATGCAGTAGAAAAGCGCCATAAGGTGCAGTTAATTGACTATTTCTGAGGTTGGTAACTCTAACGAACTTATCCTCTGCAGCAGGGTTGACTCTGGGTCTTCCTTTCGAGTGGCAGTCATGATGAGTGACAGTTTTATTATAGTGATTGAAGGTTTTTGCAACTGCACTAGAAGAAACTTTCCAAGTTCCTGATGTTTTCTGGATTGACAGAGTCATGCCTTATCGTAATGATAGACGGTCGTTTCTCTTATATGAGCCTTTCTTGCTGAACAACTACAGTACAGACATTATGATTGTCTTCTGTATACCCACCTTACCTTGTCAAAACAAATGATAGCTGAGGGAATGCAAATACTGTGCAGAGCTGTCATCAAAGCAAAGGGTGCCTACTTTGAAGAATCTACAATATGACATGTATTTTGATTACTACATGATTCCATGTTATTTTATAGTTTTGATGTCTTCAATGTGTTCTACAGTGTGGAAAATAGTAAAATTTAAGAAATATCCCTGAATGAGTAGGTGTTCATACTTGACTGGTACTGTACATTCACACATACAAAAACACACACACAAAAGAAAGACTCAGATAACAAATTAAATTTGAAAACCTCCATAGGAATCTGTATTTAAGACGTAAACTCTACATACATTCATACAATTATAATGTTGAGGAGCAAAAATAGTGTGTGTGTGTTGGGACTGCTGAGCAGTAGGCAAACTGTGTGACCAGAGACAGCAGGTGAAAGGGGAAATGAGGCCAGTGATTCAGGACAAACAGACTGACATGACAGAAAAGAGAGAGTATGTTATGTACTTGTGTCATTTTATCTCTCTCATGTTGCTATCTCGCAAGGTGTGTGTTTGCGCGCCCACTTGGGGTTGGGGTTAGTCTGAGGATTTTCAAACCTCTCCTGGAGAGCCCATGCAGTTCCATGTGTTAGACATATCCCAGAACTAGCACACCTGAATTTACTTGTCAACTACTGTCCTTGACAGCTTGATTCAGGTAAGCAAGTTCAGCACTACAACAAAGTCGTCAGATAGCTTGGGATCCTCAGTAGAGGTTTGAAAACGTGTTAGTCAGTCTCTCTCATCTGTCTTGCTGAGGTCTGTGTGCATTTGCTCGCACGTGCCTGTGTGTGTGTGTGTGTGTAAGTGTGTGTGTGTGTGTGTGTGTGTGTTAATCGCTGTCTCTCTCTTCCCTCGTTTGCATTTCGCTGAGTGTACTCTCGTCAATGTTCTCCAGGCTGTCTGCATGCTGGATACTGAGCTCTGACAAAGGGATTGTGGGTAGTGTAGTCTGCTCAGGATAGAGCCAGGGCTTAATGCCTGGGTTGTGTCTCTGCTTCCACTCTCCGTACTTCAGACACGCCTTGCTGATCTTCTTCATGGCCTACATACAGAGAGAGACAGAGAGATGGAAAGAAATGAGAGATACAGCAAGAGAACATTTAGACAGGATTAAAAACAACTCTCTCTCATTGGGGACCCCTAGACTCTCCAGTGATTTAAACAAGGCAACAGTAAACATGTCGAACCTAATAAATGATGCCCCGCCCCTCTGGGCCAATTAGTGTTTTTTTTGTAAATGCTTGTTCTCCATTCATCTAAGTTTAGTCGGAGATATCCCATGGCTTAGTGAGACTCATACCACTGAGCATGTAGCAAGAGGGATCCAAAAATAAACAAGTGCCTGTTATAGCGCCACCACGTGGTCAACATGAATTTCTACACAATGTTGAGTCTGAAGTGTTAGCAACATAAACTGTACAACTTTTTTTTTAATTAGTAAACATCACTGACTGAATTTGTATGCATTTATGTGGCAGATTACATGCAAAGGGATGTTTATTGGTCAATAGTTAACGTTTTGTTTCTAATCTGCAAAGTATCAATACGTGGCAAATGTTTCAGGGCAATGAATTAACTTCTTGCTGGAAGCGTATAGTTTTACATTAAAAAAATTGTACAGCGAAAAAGGCATGCCTGCGTTTTCAATCGAGAGCCAGTATCTGGCCAATCAGTGTAATTTTATTCCTGATCACTTTGGGAAACTGCATAATTTACCCAACTGTCATCAAAATTGGGCCATTGGTGTCTAAGACATCGCGTGTGATGAACAGTGACCCAGTCTTCTATGTGAATGCATTGTTGGGGTAATTATTCTGGAACTAGCATAACTGATTCAGCTCGTCGGCTAATTCTCACTGCCACAGCCAGGTGCAATAGGTAAGCTAACTCGGGCTATGCCAGAATTGTGAGAGGTCTGGCGATCCTGAGATGTTGGATGACCGGCAGTGTGGTTGGAGTGAGTAGCCTGCCGAGTCATAGAGCTGTTTTAGAGGTCTTCCTCGTATTGCTACACTCCCCTGAGATCCTGTGGCCTATTTCAGCACACAAACACACAAGTTAAACCGAGGGATTTGTAGGAGGGATCCTTCATTAAACATGTGTTCTTCTGTGAGTGGGGACCACCAGACTGCTGAGTGAGAGGGTAGGGTGTGCACGCACACGTGCACACGCACGCACACACAAAGTATAATAGCAAGTATAAATTTAATGCACTTACTTTGGGAGCCAGAAACTGGGAAGACTTATTAACAACCCACTTGGGTAGTGAACCTATGGAAGAAAAAGACAGGGGGTGTTTACTTTTCTCCATTGTGAAGAGTCATACAGGGTCGATTCACTCCATCAGACATCCCACAGTCTGGCACATGCCCACAGCAGATAAGGTGAGTTAAAAAGAATCAGATGATCAGAGCCTGAAGATCTCAAATGAGACGACAGAGAGAGATAGTGTTAAACCGACAAATAGGGAAGAACTAAAGAGCAGGAGAAAGAGATGGAAAGATTCAGTCTTCCACATCCGCATGTACTTATGACAATTTGATGTAGAAACAAGGTCAGTTATGAATTATGCATTACTCTCCAAGTCCATTAACCACCTGAAACAGTGTGTGTGTGCGCGTGTATTACCTTTTGGGTCCACATGTGCCAGGTAGGTGAGAGTGCAGTGGGTCGGTCCATGGCTCTGAATCAGGTAGCCAGTCTGGATGGACACAGCTCTTACCATGTCCTTTTTAGGGGGGTATTTCTACAGGAACACACAACGAAACATCTGTAGTCAGCCCATAAGGCCTCTGAACCATTGGTCCTACAATGACTCCGGAGATTTGCAGTAGCTTGTGCTCGTTCTGCATGAGTGCACCGTATAGCCAAAACAAACATCCAAAGCAATAAAACAAAGATTTTTGAATGAAATGCCCTGCACTCAGACACTGCATTTAAAAGAGGCCATTCACTCATAAGGAGTTTACGGCACAAAGCAAGGCTGTCAGGAGGTAAAGTGATTGGACGAAAACTCTCTATTTCCTCTCTCGTGTCTCCTTCCTCTCCCTCTCTCCATTCTCTCTCTGCCTCCACCCAACCCTTCTCACTCTCCCTCTCCCTCCCTCACCCTTCTCTCACTCTCCCTCCCTCACACTTCTCTCACTCCCTCCCTCACCCTTCTCTCACTCTCCTCCAATTTCTAGGGTAGTTCCTCTCTGGGTTTGCAGCTCTCAGATTCTGAAGGTGTCCCAGCCTACTAACAGTCACCTCACACACGCCATTTCACTAAACTAAATGTAATACAGTAGACGACCATATGGACGTTTTGTATCTTTTTTAAGAGATGTCTATCTGGAGTGTTTGTGTGTGCAAGGGAAACGGGGAGCTTACAACAACAGCAGACATAAAAGGTCCACTTAACATAGATAACACAGAGAAAGAGAAAAAGAGAGAAAGCGAAAGAGGTGATAAGTGCTTCCTTCTACACAGGATGCCCCTGTACCGCCAAACCCTTAACTCTGCAATGGGTGAGTAGTCTTGAGAGGTCTAAATGAACAGGAAAAGCAATGGCAGAGGAGTATTATGCAGACTCCGGCAGCCATCCAATAAAAATAGAGTTTCTGCCATCTAGATTCCACTGTTCCACTTCAAGTTTTTCAAGGCCAGATCATGAAGGACATTGTGTTTGACATTGAGCCATACTCTTGAGTGTTGGGTAATCTAAACCTGAGCTAACATTTGTATATACCGTGCATACACGCTAGGCTTTGTCCAGCGTTTGTAGTGTCACAGACCGATAAAGCTTTATTCAAATGCTGGGGGATTACTTACCCTAACACCCAAAGTCTTAACTAGTGAGCAAATACATCATACACACACTTAAAGACACGTGACACACCTTTATGAAATTGCACCTACACACACACACACACACACACACACACACACACACACACACACACACACACACACACCTAAAGCTGACCCAAGATACGTCCATACACAGCATGTCCATTCAAATAGTGGACATTCCCACTGTAGAGTCTGTTTCAGTGAAGAGTATCTTAGTGGTTTGTTCTGTCTCGTCTGGTTCAAACTGCAAGGCATTGTGTATTTCTTACTGCAAACAGAAGGCTTTAGTTGTGAAATTTGCCAAACAGAACAGGGAGGGGCTTACCTGAATTTGTCAAATAGAAACTGTTTTGCAACTAAACGGTGTTGTTTGGCCCAATGAATAAAACCCTGTTGGTTTACCACTGGGGCTTCTGTTAAGACTTCATGGATGTTCAGTCATGTTCTGACAATCATGTTATTCTCCCGGACTCCAAGGTTTGGAATTAAGACCTACGGGGGGGAACTCTCCTGAAACAGGGCTGGAGTTAGCGAGGTGGGGGCTAGATATTTCTGGACCAGCATGCTTTCCCCGTTTCTACTTACAGGATGTTTGACAGAGTAGTTCATGATGATGTAATCACTGCCCATGGGCAGCCAGGATCGCAGCGTGATGACATCACGGTTTCTCAGTGGCTTGGGACACTTCCCTAAAGGCAGGAAGAGGAGGAGCCTTATTCACAGACACACACACACACACACACACACACACACACACACACACTTTGTTTTTGCGTGAGTTGTGTGTCATACAGGAGTAGTAGCCCACGTCTGCATTGACGGTGAGTTTTCCGATGTCGAAGGTTTCGATGACGTTCGCGTCCCACTTCCTCCGGTACTCGATGTCATGGAGAACGTCGTACATGGTCTCGGCGGAAACGTCCCTACACACCATCCGACACTGCGGGAGAAACGCACACATTCATCAGTCAATACACAGCTCTGTCACACACAATCGAGCAAACACCATTTTATTAAATATATATTGAACTGCACAAACGCAAACATTAAACCACAGTTCCTACACTCCTTCTCACATGAGCACACAGCTGACCGAGCCCTGGTTTCTACATTATGGTTACCAAACGTTGGTGTTCAGAGACACATGCAACTACGTCCACCATAAATAGCATGTCGAAAGAGAAACTACTTTTGACAAGTGACTAAAACACTGTGGTCAAGATATTCCTCTAATGAAATCAATGGTTTAAACCTCTTTCATAATCTCTTTAAATTTGATTGGGGTTTGTAGAAATACAGAATTTCCACTTTTAGGGTGTTTAATCACTGGAGGCCTGAGAAAAGTGGTTGTAAATCAAAACAATTGCAACCAATTCTTTACTGAATTCCAGCCCGTTTTAGGACAGACCATGAAAAATGTTATCAATTTAATCCAGCCCTCAAGTTCTATTCATTAACAGCATTAACAGAATATGATGTATTACAGCTGTGAGCAATACATCTTATTTTCCCAGTGCCAATGAAATATGCATCACTTGGAACTGCTGATAGCACCGCCATGAAATGTCAACACGAGTTTACTAATCTTTGTTTTCAAAGCCTATTACATTCAAATTCCGCTTGTGTCACGCTGATTCTGCTTGTTGCAACCTGCAGAGAAAAAAAAACTTGGTAGACAATGACAGGAATATGTTAAATGCCCATAAGTTCCTTCAGGACACCTGTCGACAGAACTGCTTATTATTACGGATTAGGTTACAAAATCCAAGTTTCCTAATATAATCTCACCGATTTGTTAAAGATGCCACTGAAGGATTCATAAAATGAAGAATCATGTTTTTCCTCTGTTAAATGTGTAACACGAAGAAATTTGTTTTGTTTCAAGTTTAATTTGACCCATAAATAGGACACACAAGGTATGCACCATTGACCTCAATGCCTGCTTGCTACTTTAGGCAATTTAAACAAGAACAGAAGTAGAGGGAATAAATGCAAAATAAAATATTGAAATTGATTATGAGCTTTAATGAACACTAAAAAGGAGTCTGGTAAGCGATAGTGGTGAAGTGACTGTGTGGCCAGAGCGTACACACGGATGGATGCGTGTCAGTCTGTCTAGTTTAAATGTTGAGCAATCGAATTAGGTGAAAATAAAAGTTGTCTCTGAGCCTGTTTGCTATCTCACGCTCTGATATAGACCACTTCTATCTGACAGCAAGCTGGTGAACAACACATGGCTGGGCTGTTTGGCGTCCTTGATAACCCCACAGGCTTTCTTCCGGAGCTTATCGTAACTACCTGCTGGAGGGCCTTGACAGGGCCTTAACAGAGTCGCTGTTGTGCCCTCTTGGCAGCAGTGGTGGGGTTGATAGTCCACAGCTGTACGCTGAGAAACGTTCGGACTCTCTAATGTTGCTCCGTTGATGCGGACTGGGGAATGATACCTCCTTATCCTGAAGTCAACAATCATTTGCTCATTTCCTCCTCGTAGGCTGACTCGCTGTTGCTGGTTATCAGGTCTACAACCTTGGTGTCGTGAGCAAAGATGACGGCATTGGAGACATGCAGAGCCACAGAGTCCTTGGTGAACCAGGAGGAAATGGAGAGGGCTTAGGACAGACTCCTGGGGGGTGCCAGTGTTAAGGGTCAGTGAGGAGGAGGCGTTGTTGCCAATTCACAGTGCCTGAGCTCCTGCTATCAGAAAGTCCAGTATCCAGTTACACGTGTCCAGAACCGGTGCTCTGAGTTTGCTGTCGAGTTTGGAGGGAACAGTACGGTATAGTCAATGCACAGCATTCTCAAAGGTGTTCCACGCCTCAATCGTTGCGGCTGTGTCAATAGTGATGGAAATAGCTTCCTCTGTTAATCGGTGGTGGTAGGCAAATTAAAGTGGGTCTAGTGATCCTGGCAACCTGCCACAGCCAAAGTGTGTTTTCACTCACTCTTGTTGGACACTATACCATCATGGCCTTGACGAGATGAAAAACAGGAGGGTCTCTTCTGCACTCAACCAACCCATTGCATGTAAATGAAAAGTTCAGATAACATCAAAAAGCAGAAGTTGCATCCACCGAATTTACTGAAAGCTGGAACTTCCACTTTTCGTGGGACATCACGGAAGGTGACAGTACAGACATGTGGCGGTGTGGGTTCGTAAATTGTTAACAAACTGGCCAGATGGGAATTCAAGAAAAACGTCTCAACAAACTATAGAATGTATTGTCATTTATGAAAAACACTATGATTTGAATGAAACACCATTTCTATATTGGCTAAGTAATGGGACTACCAGTGTAATTGTGACATTCTGTAGGATACTACAGTTTAGGGTATAGGTTTGACAATTAATATTATTAGCATTACAATAAGTGCTCTATAAATTTAAAACCACTATTTATGAATTATCCTTGTTTGTATGCCTATTTGAGAATTAAATCATGCCACACAACTTACAAATTTAGAATATTCTTTCAGTTATTTTCTGCCAAGCTTCCTATCTGGCTTTTAAGGGCAATGGTAGTTATACTTGGGAGAAATCGCAAAGTAATACACACAGTTCGTATAGTCAAAGCAAAAGCGTATTGGGTTACTTTGAACATTTACAGGTTGCGTAAATTTGCCATGAAAAATAATAACATTCAAAAAAAGCTTCTTCTGAATGATCTAAAGAATCTATTCGAGGTCAGATGATTTGTTATGCATGGCACACAATGCAGGTTCGGATGTCAGTAGGATTTTCTGTGAAGGGACAGGCCACTGTGATGGAATAGAATCTGACTGCCAGATAAGCTACCGTTTTATTCACTTGGACACTGTAGGTAGCAGGTTTGGTTCAGAGCATTTGTTGCTATGGTTTCTGATCACTTGCTCTCTTTCCGTAAATTCTGAGTTTGCGCAACTTCTGGTTTGATAGAGCTCACTATGTTACTACTCCAGCTTTTTGGAATACCTTCAGAAGTAAAATGTGTCTTTAGTTAAAAGCAAAATGTGTTTCTTAATCAGGTGGTGTGGGAGGCTAGAGACGGTGCACTGGTGTGTTCTAGAATTATTCCAATGTCAGCCAGTGCACGCACAGACACGCACACACAGACACAGACACGCGCACACACAGACACACAGACACGCGCGCACACACACACACACACACACACACACACACACACACACACACACACACACACACACACACGAGGCCTACATAACAGCCCTAGAGTAACTTCATCTCCATGGCTACCTGTACCAGGGAAAGACTCACCACAACAAGGAGGGATCCATGAAGTCCACTACTTGGTACCAGAGACAATACTGGGAGAAATGTGTGTGTTTGAGTGTGTTTGTGTGCGTGTCTGTTTGTGTGTTGGAATGGGGACTTAAAAGTTACAATGGAGCTGAGAGAATAAAGGACTGATTGTGTCCGCAGGGTACACTGAACCAGGAGAGGAAAGAGGTGAGGGAGGGATGGGTGGGTGGAAGGAAGACATGACTGTAATTCTATTAAACTAATTCAGAACACTCCTGTACTGATGTACTGATGAGGGTAGGGAAGAGAGTGGGGTATGAGAACATAAGGACAGAGTGACAGAAAGAGAGAAATAGCCTTTTAAAATGTGTGTGTTTAGGTGTGTGTGTAGAGTTTAATTAGAACATCCATTTATTTCCCATTTGTTTCAATATACTATAGATGACTGTTTCACTTGTTTGGGCCATGCCAATAAAGCTGCATTGAATACAGAACAAGACTATTGTGTGTTTGTGTTTGGAGGGGGGTGGGGGGGGGGGTTTAAAGAGAACAAGTGTCTGCAGGACAGTTTCTGAATGCAAACCAATCCCTTCCCCCAATTCCGTGGGAAAGAGAGATGATCCCATTGGCGGTTGTAGTGGGTAATGTCAGCTGTGTAATGTGCATGTTCGGTTTCCAGGACTACCACCTTGACATGGTTATTCCTGGAGATCAGCTGAATCCTCATGAGAGTGAGGGGTTAGGCAATATGAGAGGTTACCATTATCTCTTGTGTGAGCTGGCTACTTAAACCCAACCTCTAACCACAGAAAGGACACAAACACACATTCCTGCATCAGACTACACTTCGTCCAATAGTAACGCCTGCTTGGAGTTGCAAAACGAAAACCAGTGGTTACATAGGGCTGCTTTTATTTTAGAGGAAAACTGATAGTCACCTCAAATAATTAGGACCCTTGGAAATGTTTTAACAAAAAAGGCTGTATATAATAACAAATGAGCTATATTTTATACAAATATGGTAAAATGATTGTTCATTTGCACAGAGAAAACATTTACTTATATTCCAAACCAAACATTGAAGTCAGCTAGCTATTATATAATTAGCTGCTAAAGCTATGTAGAGTTCAAAATATAACTCTAGATAGCGTTAGCATGTTCTGCTATTCCCTTTGTCGGCGCTAGAGGGCAGAATTCATCACTCTCCTTTAATGTATGTTTTCTTATAGATAGGACTGTCACATTATATTTTAGTTGACGATTGTCACAAATAATTGCAATTAACGATTTAATTGTCCATATTGTTCATTTTATGCCACTATTATAGTGTAAGGGTAATAATATTGTAATAATAAACCGGGTGATCCGGAGATGGTTCTTCAGATTTGTGGTGTTCACACTTTTGATCGTCACCTTTCTGGAGCAAATCCGACAATTCGGCTTCTCCAAATAATTGCTTCATTTAGCTGAAAACCAAAATGCACCCAGATCCGTGTAGTTGTATTCGGCTTTGGAACTACCGCTAAATCCATGGTGTTAACGACTGCTCAACACAAAATGCAACCGCAAAGCAATGACAATTACTGCGCATCGTAACATTTCCCCTCTCGCTGTGCTGCACATTATTATAGGCTAGTTATTCGAAAAAGCTAATTCTACAACTATTATGTAGGGCTTCCTAACGTAGCAAAACGTGTTTGAACGCTCATTTGATTAATTCAGTTAAACGTACAAGGACGATTCATTTTATTTCTAAACGTAGGCCTAAATATGCAATGGGACAACTGATATTTCTATTATGCGTTTTAATGTGCATTACCTAATTAGAAAATATGGATGGAAATGACATAATTCGACTTACAATATTAGTAAAAATATTTTACAATTGGCTAATTGGGCCCAATCTGGACATTTTCACTTAGGGGTGTACTCACTTTTGTTGCCAGCTGTTTAGACATTAATGGCTGTGTGCTGTGTTATTTTGAGGGGACAGCAAATTTACACTGTTATACAAGCTGTACACTCACTACTTTACATTGTAGCAAAGTGTCATTTCTTCAGTGTTGTCACATGAAAAGATATAATCAAATATTTGCAAAAATTGTGAGGGGTGTACTCACTTGTGAGATACTGTACATATCAAGTATTCTTATAAATAAAATAAAATCTGCATTAACATTTTACTTTTCATACATCAGACTTGAGGAACTGTATTTTGGACTTGAATGGCTTCCTGTTTCACTGATGTACAAAAATTTGGCAACGGGCATGTAAAATCCATTTGTCATCTATCACAATGAAAAAAGGCATAAAACTTACAAATGAAAGAGAGAAAGAGGTTTTGACCTTCATAAATCAGGCAATGTGTACAAAAATATAAAAGCACCACTTACTACTATTAGGGCAATAAATAAATTCTAAACCAGTGGAATAGTGGTAAACCTGTATGCTAGAAAACACCACCCAGAGTGAGATGGATGGTTTGAGGCAAAGACGAATCAACAGGGCCACAGTTGGAGAGTTACAGAACATAGTCGCGTCTTAGGGTTACAAAGTCTCCAAATCTTAATTTTTAACCTCATGTTATTATGAACATTTCCCACGCAACAGAGACAACAGTTTTGATTGACAAGCTAATTTCTCACACTTCAACACATTCACATGATACACAATATGGGGGGCCCCTGCCCACCGTAGAGAAGTGACAAGTTCCCAGTGTTGCTCGTCGGTAATCCGACCCTGTGATCACACCCCCACTGTGTCTTTAAGACAACAACTCTCTCTCCCTGTCCCCATCTCAGACCTGTCAAAGCTCATCAGCACTCACCAGGCACTGTAGACCCATGTGGACGAGATGGATGCGTAAGGATTTGTGTGTATCTGTCTAGGCATCAGCGAGTGAGGCTTTCCTCTCTCAGGGTGTGCGTGGGCTGGGGAAAATCCTAACATTATCCAGCAGTCTAAGAGTTTGTCAAACCCCACGCACAGCATGCATGCATGCATGCACGCACGCACGCACGCACGCACGCACACACACAGGAGCTCTGTTCGCAAGTGTTTGTACATTGACTAGCAGGATGGGAAGTTAATAATAATGACGTGGGGGGGGGGGTTCATGGTAACGGCCGCTAGATTATTGATGAGAATGACTCTGGTGATGTTCTGATGGAGAGCATGATGATAATGAGGGTGATGAGATAGGTAAAGCTCCCTCTCTCTAGATATCCTTCTCTCTCCCTCCTTCTCTCCTTCCTTCCATCTGTCTGCTTCAACCTCATCCCATCTTCCCCCTCCCTCATCGGTTTCAATGCCTCAGCACTTTGCATGTCATTGTTCTTTACAGATAGAGACCCTCAGGGAGAAAAGAAACTGACAACAGCCTGGATCTCTCACACACACACACACACACACACACACACACACACACACACACACACACACACACACACACACACACACACACAC
>JACXGI010005084.1:0-30076 GCA_016801175.1 Esox masquinongy | reverse complement strand
ATGCATGGGTGAGCAGACACCCGCACACAAGCGCGTGCAGGCAACACACATTTTACATAAGGGTTGAGACCCACACAAGGAGGATGTAGCGGTTTGAGGGCGATTCCTTGTTGGTGGGAGTCTCCTGCTCTGTAGGATAAAAGGACTGCTGTTCAATCTCTCCCCCTCTGTCACGGTCTCTCTTTTCTGTCTAAATGTCTGTGTGTCGCTGTCCAACTGCCTCTGTTTGTAGAGCCATTAAAAAAGGCTGACCTGACCTGTGTGAATATGCAGAGAGATTACCTCAGCACACAAAAGGCACAAAAATACACGCACACACACCTCTATCTTCCAAGGGCGTGAGTGTGGTGAGAGGACAGGGCCACTCCTTAAACACACATTAAACACTGTGTGACATTAGGCAAATCAGCCCAACCGCCCCACTCAGAGACAGACAGACGACCCGCTAACTGCTCTACTGTGCGTGTATGTCAGGCAGAGTACAGGTAACAGAACAGGATTCGTCTGCTTAGCTCCAACAGTTAGAGAGTTGTGTTCATGACACAAAGATTGCAGGTTCAATAACCGTACTGGCCAGCAGACATGTTTCTGCATGGCAGCCTAGCAGTTAGAGCATCTGACCGGTAACTGAACAGTTGGTAGATAGAATCCCCGAGCAGGCAAGGTGAAAAGTCTGTCCTTAAGCAAGAAGTCAAATTTTGTGTGGTCGTATCATCAGTTGCCTTCTTTTAATAATGTAATGGAATCTCTTTGTAAAAAAACATTTATTTGTTGACTGTTACCACACACACACACACACGCGCACACACACACACGCGCGCGCATACATACACGTTAACTCGTCCTTCTGCGTTTAGAGTAGCCTGCTCTTAACTGTGACGTCAGAGCTAAATAATCACGCACACAGTCCACATCCTGTTTGACCTTCCATTTCCTGATCCCTCCTCCCTTCATCAAACAGCTCCATTTGAACACCTGTTTGCTGGCTCTCTGGCCACAGACCCGGATATATACACGCTGGCGCCGAAAACGCACACAACATCTGACCTAGGCCTTGTTCCACTGATTTTAGAATACATCCCATTATTTCGTCCTTTTTCATAACAAATCCTTGCTTTTCATTTTATATTTAGAAACAATGAGTTTAAATCCAATGTGTCTTCCCTCTTTAAGACAGTGACAGGGGTAGGTAAAGGCATTCGTCTGTTCTACTCTCAACTCCTCTGCGGCCATATTCTGATCTAGATCCTAACCTCATCTACATAACAGACCTCGTAGGTTTATCCTGTTCTCACCTTAAGCTTGTGGAGTGACTTCTCCTCGTCCCCTCCTATAGTCTGTGTCAGCACGGTTAGGCCCGACTTATTGTAGGTCAGACTCCAGCCATCATCACTCCCGCATTCCTCCTTGAAGTTGCTGAATGACCGGTCGTCCGGGATCAACACCGACTCCCCAGACATCATCTGTTACCGGAGAGCACAAGCCTGCTCTGCAGCAAATCACAGGGAAGAACAACAATGGGACTTAACCGAGGTAAGGGAGGGGAACTCCCGGTGCAGGAGAGACCTGATCCCGTGACTGACTGGGACGAACGGGCGCGGGTGACTGGGATAAACGATTAACTCCTGGGTCCTCAGAGATTTATTCCTGTAATTTAATTCGGGTTTTTTTGTCACAAATTACACTGTACCAAGCGTGCAACCCACTAAACCTCGTCTAGTGAAGATGTTTAGTAAGGGAAGCTGCGCCGAGTCACAAAAACTCAAGAAGCACGAAGAAAACACAAACACCGGTATAAAAATACAAAACTCTACCGTTCTCATAGAAACTATACAGTCACATGCGTGGAAGCTCTTCGGTGTTTCGTATATGAAAACCTATAGCAATAAAACCCTCTAGGGTGGATCAATGTCAGTTCAATATGGTCCACAGCAGCTGTCTCGGTGAGCCATATGTTTCCGCTGTCTCACGGTGGTGCTCGTCTGCTGATGAAAGGAT
The DNA here is from genome assembly GCA_016801175.1 of Esox masquinongy. NCBI lineage: Eukaryota > Metazoa > Chordata > Actinopteri > Esociformes > Esocidae > Esox > Esox masquinongy. The sequence goes on along the minus strand of JACXGI010005084.1, from coordinate 28,078 downwards.
GACAGGTCCGAGGGTTATTATCAATTGTGGCCGGTACAGCCTAGCCTACATTTCAGTTCGCCTGCGTCGCTGTGTACCCCTCGACGTCGTAGGACTGTGATGGTGCGGAGAGGAAAAGATAGCGGTGGAGGCGCACGCAGGAGTGATAAAAGACAATCGAAGTGAAACCGCCCACTCGGCAACGTGCACACACACAGACTCACGCACGCACATACCCCTCCTTCTATCAGGAACCAGATAGCAGCAGCAGTGCGCCTGGTCCAAGCTGACGTGTAGCACCCTCCCTCGCTCCAGCTTTATATCCTGTTGTCGTTTATTTTCAAAAACATTTTCAAGCTATTTTAACAAATTATTAACGGCATGCAGCACATGTAATCTGGGGTATAATGCCGTTACATTACATTAGTACAAACAGATCATAGTAGGCTATAGTATGCAATTTACTGAAATGGCAATATAGATTCCTTCTGGTCACCTGCACCAAATTCTGACCCAACATAGCTGCACATTAACACATTGACACACAGGCCATGTTGCCTGGGGCAAGTAAACCAAGCAATTGTCCAAATAGACAGAGCCTGCCCAGCTGCCAATAATTCCAACATAGGCCAGTTCAAGGTTCTGCCTTTCTAGTTTATTCATTCTTAAGCAAACAAGAGAGAACATTCATGTCGTTTTTTTGTCTGTCAGACAAGCAATGCTTACTCTGATAATGTTTTGACTGAAAGCTAAAATACAGATAATTCCTTTATTGAACTTTCAGATTCTTCCCCTGTGTGAAAAGGCAAGCAATATTTGGCACATATTTAGGCAAATTATCATAATATTTAAGCAACCTTTAGGCACCCACTTGACTTACGAGGTCACACAAACGCATGCACATACCTCTCTGTATCAGGAATCAGAAAGCAGCTATGTGCCTGTTTCAGGCTGACGTGTAGCCTTTTTCCTTCCTCCTTCCAGGCTTATATTTTGTTGTCATTTTTAGGTCAACATTTTTCAAACAAAAGTGCCCTCAAGAATTATTGGCACCCTTTAACATAAAAGGCAAAAATGTTTTTGATGTTTATCAGCTTTATCTTACACTTAAAATATCAAAGAAAAAACAATTATTACTTAAAAAAAAACAATTCTCAAAAATGTTGTACTTTGTGCACCCTGCTCTTGCCAAGTTAGTTGCACTGATATTATCCTGAAATGTTTGAAGAGGCAGGACCATTAATCAATGCAGAATCTCTCCAAATACTTTAAAGTTTTTCATCCTCACTTGTCTACTTTCCTTTTCAGCTCACCTCACAGGTTTTTAATGAAATTGAGTTCAGGGACTCTGTTCAGTGAGCTTGTCATGCCAACTTTTTTCTGGCAAGACATCCAAATAGCTTGTTGGCATGAAGGTGGTATCTAATTGTAGTTTTGAAAACCTGGCGAACCCAAAATTCAACCAATGCCTGCAATTCTCCAACTGTGATCCATGGATAATGTCCTCTCGAGCCATCCTTCTCACAGTGCATGGGAGCAAAACACTTCCAGGCAGGTTCATCATAGCTCCCCTTGATTTGAACTCCTTTATTCTTGCCTTAATATTGGAAATGTGTATTTACATGCATGTACCTCTTTTTACAGCCATTGCCTAGTTTATTGAGGTGAACAACCTTTTTTCTAATTTCATTGTGTTCCCTGATCTTCTACATGTTGATAAATTAAGAGAGTTTGGCCCGTGTGTAAAACAGATCATGAATGAACACTCACAATTCCATAATGACACAGATGAACATGAAATACAGTTAGGTCCAGAAATTCATAATTCATAATTTGGGCTCAGTACACCACCACAATGGATTTGAAATGAAACAACCAATATGCAACTGAAGTACTGACTTTCAGCTTTAATTCAAGTGCTTGAACAAAATATCGTATGAAACGTTTAAGAATTGAAACCATTTTCATACACAGTGCCCTCATTTCAGGGGTTCAAATGTAGAGTTGTGCTCAAAAGTTTGCATACCCTTGGAGAATTGGTAAAATATGTTCCATTTATAAAGAAAACATGAGTGAGCAGGCAAAACACATGTCTGTTATGTCTTATGGGATTCACATTCAACTGTAGGTCATAACAGAATGGCACAATCATAAAACAAAACATGGCAACAAAGAAAAAAATGAATTGACCCCTGTTCAAAAGTCTGCATACCCTTAGTTCTTAATACTGTGTATTGCCCCCTTTAGCATCAATAACAGTGTGCAATCTTATGTAATAGTTGTTTTTGAGGCCCCTGAATTCTTGCAGGTGGTATAGCTGACCATTCGTCTTGGCAAAATGCCTCCAGGTCATGCAAAGTCTTTGGTCATCTTGTGTGAACCGCACGTTTGAGATCTCCCCAGGGTGGCTCGATGACATTAAGGTGAGGAGACTGATGGCCACTGCAGAACCTTCACCTTTTTCTGCTGTAACCACTGGAGGGACAACTTGGGCTTGAGCTTAGGGTCATTGTCATGCTAGAAAGTCCAAGAGCATCCCATGCGCAGCTTTCGTGCAGAAGAATGCAAATTGTCTGCCAGTATTTTCTGATAACATGCTGCATTCATCTTGCCATGAATTTTCACAAGATTCCCCATGCCTTTAGAGCTCACACACCCCCAAAACATCAGTGAGCCACCACCATGCTTCAAGTGGGGATGGTATTCTGTTCACTACAGGCCTTGTTGACACCTCTCCAAACATAGCACTTATGGTTGTGACCATAAAGCTCTATTTTGGTCTCGTCACTCCAAATTAGAGTTTGCCAGAAGCTGTGAAGCATGTCAAGGTGTTATCGGGCATATTGTAGGCAGGCTTTTTCGTGGCATTGGCACAGTAAAGGCTTCTTTCTGGCAACTCGAACATGCAGCTCATTTTTGTTCAAGTATCGTCATATTGTGCTCCTTGAAACAACCACACCATCTTTTTCCAGAGCAGCCTATATTTCTCCTGAGGTTACCTGTGGGTTTTTCTTTGTATCCTGAAAAATTCTTCTGGCAGTTTTGGCTGAAAGCTTTCTTGGTCTACCTGACCTTGGCTTGGTATCAAGAGATCCCCGAATTTTCCACTTCTTAATAAGTGATTGAACAGTAGTGACTGGCATTTGCAAGTCTTTGGATATCTTTTTATATCCTTTTCCATATGATCACTATCATTAAACAAAAGACAGCATGACAATGACCCTAAGCACAAGGCCAAGTTGACCCTCCATTGGTTACAGCAGAAAAAGGTGAAGGTTCTGGAGTGGCCATCACAGTCTCCTGACTTTAATATCATCAAGCCACTCTGGGGAGATCTCAAACGTGCGGTTCATGCAAGACGACCAAAGACTTTGCATGACCTGGAAGCATTTTGGCAAGAAGAATGGGCAGCTATACCACCCGCAAGAATTTGGGGCGTCAGACAACTATTACAAAAGACTGCACGCTGTCATTGATGCTAAAGGGGGCAATACACAGTATTAAGAACTAAGAGTATGCAGACTTTTGAACAGGGGTCAGTTAATTATTTTCTTTGTTGCCATTGTGACGGCCCTCTCGCTCTGTCTGCTTAACTGTTCTGTTCTGTGCAGGTTGGTGGCCAGAGCTGAGAGGGTCGTCGGTGATATTGGGAGCACCTGTGGTTGGGGCTGATTAGGCTTACCTTCTCAGTCATTAAGTTGGCCTCCCTTCTTGAAGCACGGGTAATTTTGAGTTGTTCTTCGGTTTGATTTTTATTTTGTTCTTCACCTTTCAACATATGCTTTCACCCAGTCATTCCCATCATCCACTCGCTACATTACTGATATGCTGTCTATCACATCTCACTGGATTATCTATTGGTTTATTTAGTTAATAAATTATTCCTTTGTAACTCATTTCCACGTGTGGACTCCCTCTTTGTCATGACTTATGAGCCGAGGTCGTGACAGATCGGGACTCGTCCAGGATGTTCCCGGAATTTTGTTTGTTGAATTTGCCTGTAGGTTCGGCGCCATATGATTCGTTTGGGGAGTCGCACGTAGCGTTTGGTTGTTTTGATAGGTGGTGCTCTTCGTGGAAAGTTTGATGTTGATGCGTTGTCGGTCCCTGTCGAGACCTGTTGCGTTTGGCTGCGCTGCATTGATTGCCTGGCCCTTCAGTCCGGTTTGGGGTGGGTGTTGATGCATTGTGCACGAAGGTAAGGAGAGATTTAAATTTATATGTCTGGAGCCATCGATAATTCCCCTGATAGGAAAAGCGACGTTTCCCTGGTGGGTTACGTTGGGCTTGTTTGTTATTTTCGTTTTGTTTTATGATTGTTCCATTCTGTTATGACCTATAGTTGAATGTGAATCCCATAAGATGCCTGCTCGCTCATGTTTTCTTTACAAATGGTACATATATTACCAATTCTCAAAGTGTATGCAAACTTTTGAGCACAACTGTATCTTTAATAACAGATTAATCTGAAGTTGGTTGCAGTGCTCCTTCATCACTGGCCTGGGTTAATATTTTGGGGAGGTAGGTGAGAACAATGTTGTCTTTTTTGTAAAAATTGAGTCATGCAAGCTGAGCCTGCTTGAGCAGTTAAGAATTCCAGTTTGCAGACCCTAAAGCACATTTTTACCCATTTTATTTCTTTAAGTGAATGAGAGAGCATCCATGGCATTTATAGCTGCCTAGCAAGTTGAGCTTCCTCTGCGAATGTTTGCGCAGATACCAGTGAAATGTATTTTAAAATTCTAGTACTGATCTTTCAGATGTGTTAAAGTCAGCCACTATTTCTGCAGATTTCTGTTTTAACGTACCTAATTTAAATGTAGCTCATAAACTTCATGCAACCTTTGGGAACCCACTCAGCTTCACACTACGTATATTTCGAACATGCCCCTAGACCAAACTCTGACCCAACATAGCTGCACAGACACACCCAAAGGCAAAGACGCTGCACATAAATGCTCGAGCACCCACATGAACAAGGCACATTGAAATGCACCTGGGAGGCACGGCCACCTCACAGCCTGATGTTTAAGCAACTCCACCTATTCTTCTGCATCATCTGTTTGGATATCAAATGTGAAAAAAAAGAACCATAACCCAATTCTTAATCCTTACCTTAACAATAAAATATGCAGCTAGCTATGCAAAGGTGGTGCCTGTCTGCTACCTCCTGATGAAAAACCAGTAAAGAAGCTAATAAATTAGTGTGACATTTAATACTTGAATTTGATTGGGTGATTTGAAATTGCTTTAACCTGGGCAGAGTTGCTTAAACATCAGAAGCAGTTGTGCCTCCCAGGTGCGTTTTAGGGCACCTTTGTCCTTTCTGCCACACAAACAAGCGTGCGCACACACCCACCCACCCAAAGGCCATATTTACTGAGAAAGAGGAACTGAGCAGTCAACCAGGGCGGAAGCTGCACAGGTTAGGGGACGAAGCTATGAAGCAATGTGGCCTCAGAAACCTGACACTTGTCACAGATGGAAGATGCGTCAGAGAATATTCTGTGGAGCTTAGCCTTTGAGTAGTCTATGCAAAATCTTACCAGTCTCAAGATGATTGAGCAGGTATGTATGTTGAGAATGTATTCAAAGCTATCCTCCCAATCTGACGTATTTCAGAGCCCAGTTATTCCTCTCATTAAGCTTTGAAGTATTCTGTGAACTGTTTGAAAGGCATCAAATTCCATTCTTGACTTTCGGCACATGTTGAAGCAAACAGAGAGCCTCATTTTGAAATGTGGGGAGATGTCCACATACATTGTGGACAAAACCTTCCTTTTCGACTTTTTTGGAAAGGAAAGGAAAAGGTGCAGTGGTCTTTTAATTTTTTCCGGAGCTATATATGTTGTTATAACCTTGTTTTTTTGTGATTTGATCATTTGTGTAAGAGACTCAATGGCTTAAGCAAGAACTTGCAGCAACAATCCTGTCTTGTCCCTCTACAGCAGAGGTGTCAAACCGGTTCCACGGAGGGCCGAGTGTCTGCAGGTTTTCGCTCTCACCTTGTACTTGATTGATTAATTAGGTCACTAATTGGTTAGTTTCTATCCTCACCTGGTTGTTTAGGTCTGAACTGGGAACAAATTTAAAAGAAAAACCAAAAACCTGCAGACACTCGGCCCTCCGTGGAACCGGTTTGACACCCCTGGTCTACAGAGTTTGTTTATATTTTTTTTATTGTCTTGAAGAGTGAAATCAGCCTTACATGTTCTGGATCCTTAACATTTTTTATGTTTAATAAAGTACTCATCAAAAGTTGGAGGCAGTACTCCCTCATCACTGGCCTGGGCAAACATTTTGTGAAGGTGAAGCAAAGGAAAGTTTTTTTTTTAATGTAGTCTGTTTGAGCTACCAGTAATTCCTGTGGGCAGCACACCTATTTCCTATTTTAAACATTGTCAAGTGAACAAGAGACATTTGGAATATACACTGCTCAAAAAAATGAAGGGAACACAATCATCACAGTATAACACCAAATAAATTAAACTTCAGGGATATATCTATCTGTCCAGTTAGGAAGCACAGTGTCATGGTTGCAGATAGGCAGGAAACGTGGAGCAGAATGAGGTTCTGAAAACATCCTTAAATTCCTTTTTATACGTGCAAAACAGAAAGAACCCAAGGATAGTCACAACCATGAACTGATGTGTAAAACAAAGCAAACAGTGAACCACAAACAGAAGATCCAAAAGGGCAACTTAAATAAGGGCAACGCAGGACAGCTGCCTCTAATTGAAGACAATCAAAAATGGAGTGCAGAGATGCCAAGAGGCACCTCTGTGGTCAGGCCCTGACTATGGTCCCCAGGCGCATAGAGATGCCTAGAGGCCGCCAGCCAGGACCTGATACATAAGTGAGTGTGAATCAATGTCACCTATTTTGGTTCAAAGGAAAGTGACAGCAGGTGCACAGGAGAGGCAACAGCAAGACAACCCCCAAAAAGGGAATGGTTTTGCAGGTGGAGGCCACAGACAACTGCCCTCTCCTTATCCTTCCTGACTGATTCTTCTCTAGTTTTGCATTTTTCTAGTGTCCTTGTCACTACTAGTAGCATGAGGCGGTACCTGCAGCCCATTCAGGTTGCACAGGTAGTCCAGCTCCTTTAGGATGCCACATCCATACATGCAGTCACAAAAAGGTTTGCTGTGTCTCCCAGTACAGTCTCAAGAGCATAAAGGAGATACCAGGAGACAGGCCGTTGCACCAGGAGAGCTGGACAGGGCCAAAGAAGGGCATCAACCCAGCAGCAGGACCAGTATCTGCTCCTTTGTGTGAGGAGGAACAGGAGAAGCACTGCCAGAGCTCTACAAAATGACCTCCAGCGGGCTACTGGTATGCATGTTTCTGACCAAACTGTCAGAAACAGACTCCATGAGGGTGGCATGAGGGCTCGATGTCCTCTAGTGGGACCTGTGCTCACAGCCCAGCACCATGCAGCTTGACTGGCTGGCGCCGGAGAACACCAGAACTGGCAGGTCCGCCATTGGTCCCCCTCTCTTCACAGATGAGAGCAGGTTCACACTGAGCACGTGACAGATGTGAAAAGGTCTGGAGATGCCGTGGTGAACGTTATGTTGCGTGCAACATCATCCAGCATGACCAGTTTGGCAGTGGGTCAGTGATGGTCTGGGGAAGCATATCCTTGGAGGAACGCACAGACCTCCACACGCTAGCCAACAGTACCCTGACTGCTGTTAGTTACTGGGATGAAATCCTCAATTCTCAGACACTTACACTGGTGCAGTGGGCCCTGGGTTCCTCCTGGTGCAGGACAATGCCCGGTCTCATGTGGCCAGAGTGTGTAGGCAGTTCCTGGATGAAGTAGGCATTGATGGCATTGACTGACCCTTACGTACCCCAGACCTGCACCGTACCATCCGCTGTCTCATCAGGAGCATGCCCAGACGTTGTTGGGAGTGCACACAAGCATCTGGGGGCCATACACACTACTGAGTCACATTATGAGTTGCCGGGATGAAATTCACACAAGTTGGAACAGCCTGTGATTCAATTGTTTAATTTTCGGTGCGAGTTTGAATCCACCCCTCAATCGGTTGGTGCTTTTGGTTTCCATTTACCGTTGTTACATTATTTTGTTCTCCACGAATTACACAATGTGCAGTAACGATTTTGATCTTTTCTATATTTCGTTCATCGAGACCCAATGTGTGATTTCAGTGTTCCCTTCATTTTTTTGAGCAGTGTATTACAAGTACATGATGAGTTCAGCTTCCTCTGATAATGTTAATAAAATATAATGTTAATAAAATAACAAAAACACATTGAATTCCAGTATTGATTCAGATTTTCCCCCTGTGTGTGTATTGAACACTTTGAACAAATGTATTTATAAACTTTGTGCAGAACTAATTTATAGGAGTTTGTCACGTCCCGGACCAGCACTGAAATCCAACACCCTCTCTCCCTTATTTGGAACATGGACACCTGTTTGTTGTTATTGCCGTCACCTGTGTTCCTCATCATCGTCCCAATTTCTCATACCTTTGTAGCGTTGTTTCTGTTTTTGTCACTTAGTTCTTTCATTGAAGGTCCTCCATTCTCCCTGTGCCGGAGACCCTCAAATCTGCAGCGTTACAGAGTTAAATTAACTGGAGAGGGAATAAAGCACTAGTGACACATTTCCTCTTGGCTGTGAGGTGAACGTATGTGTGTGTGTGTGTGGATCTAGATCTGGATGAGGGACACTGGTGCTGTATCTCCTCCAGAGGAGAAAGTGTCTCAGCATTTTAATGTCAGAGAAAGAAAAAAGTTCTCCTTCTCTTCAGTGACCCTCAGGAATAAGCTTCATCTTGAAGGAAATCTTTTAAAGAGCAAACTATATTACAGTGAAATGTGTTTCCTCATACTTCTTCATATTCCAAACTTTGCAACAGTAGAAATGCTTCTATGGCCTCAGTTGGTCTGTAAGCCTCTGCCTTCGATACACACGATCACTGCAGTGTGGGCTTGAATCCAATCTACTGCTCTTTCAGCAAAAACTCTCCTCTATTTTCCACACATTCCTTTCAAACAAAACATAAAAATGCCTGAAAAAAAACATCTTCAAAAAAAAAAAAGATTAGAAAAACCCCAAAGCATTTGTCAATACTTTCTCAACGGAGAAACATGTGATTTCGCCCTCTAAGGATTAGAGTAAGGCCTATGCAAGCTTTGTTGGGGATTACTGCAAGTAGCAACTACTTTGGAATTATTTCCACAGCAATACTTTTTTATGCCTACTCTGAGGTAACCTAGAATATTTACTACAATATAACACTACCATGCCAAATGGTGAATGGCCTGACAAAACAATTTTGTGCAAAACTAAGATGTGTGGATTCGATTGTGACGGGGGACCAGTGCCTAAAAAGTATTCAAGAAATGTATTTTGTGCTGGCTAATGTGGTCTAGCACTCTAAGCCGCTGACCCAGGGACATGTATGAGTTGTCAAGGGTTCTAATTCGACCTGCTGACCTTTGGCTCCCCTTCCCCTATCTTTGCTGTCTTTCCAACACTGATCTGTCTACAATAAAAAGAAACATTACAAAAGGAGTGGGACTGTTTAACTCTTTAAAACAAATACTCTAAAGAACATTTAAACTACGAATGGTCTGGTGATATGTGGCCAATATAAAAGAACAGCCTGTGAAGCTACTGTACAAGTGAAAGAGTAAGTACAGCCCGTTCGCTTTTTTTTTGGAACACATGGATATCTGAGCTAAATTCCAACCACATCCATTGATAGGTAATGCAATTTAACAAATCATAAAAAAAATTTTTACTTCGAAAAACAATTTAATAAAATTGTTAAATAAAAATGAAATTTCCACAAGCAGTAAAAGTTAGCACACCCCCTACCTTTACCATCACATAAAGTGGCTAAAACAAGAGTCAGGTGAAGTAAAACAGATACAAAGAATTAGAAAATCATTAGAGACTAAGTTAGGATGGTCCAGATGGTTCCATAAAGATTAGAAACTTCGAATTTGGTCTTAACCATATGGGTGTGTGGTAACAAATCATGCTAAGATCTATCAGAGGACCTATCAGAGGCCCCCAATTCCAAGTAATAAGAATAACTGAAATACTGTATTAATATTATCTAAAAATGTAGAAACGTCCAGACCACTGGCATTCTACATAGGACATGTCCTAGAAATTATTTATTAAAATATATGTATTTCTTATTTAGATGTATTGTTAAAAAATAAAGGATTATTACAGAATAAAGGCCAGTAGGTTAACGCTTAAAAGTTTACAGAAACAAAGTTAGTCATTGGTAATGTAGAATAATTAATCACTTAGAAGAACAAAAAAGGTATTAACTAATGTAGTATCACTTATTAATGGTTAATAGCTACCAATGGCTCATAAGTCATTAAGGTAGGATAATTCATCACTTTAGGGGACACAACATTAACTCATAGTGAGGTATCAGTTATTATTGCTTTATTCCAGCTCACTGGTTACCCAGCAGTTACTCAACTAATGATTTGGTGTCGTGAATTAATGCTGTATTACTAGTTAGAATACTAGTGATAGCACATAATCCTCCCTGCAAAAATTACAGGATTAACTAAATGTATATGAAGATAATTTGTAAGACAAAAACTGTGGACACATGGACATCTCGTCATGTGGGATAATGAAGAGATGACTAATGTACTTTCAATCGAAGCGGAAACAGGCAAGTCAAATGCAAGAAATTAACAGTAACATCAATCAAATGTAATTTTGTCAAGCCCTTTTTAAACCAGAAGTGCTCACAAAAAGTGCTTAAACAGCAATTATGGGTTTGGTCTATGTGACAGATCCTGATTTTGGGACTGGTGTAGTAGGTAATAGTTCTATTTTGTACATATGTGTAAAATACATTCCTGTTCACCCAGTTTAGTAAAATCTAATAAATCTATTATGGAACAATTGCAAATGGCCTTCATAATGACTCTAATACAACATGGCTGACCAAGCAAGTGGGGATGCACCGATACCACTTTTCTTCAGACCGAGTACAAGTACAAGTACTTATATTTGGGTACTTGCCGACACAGAGTACCGATACCAAGTACTCAAAGCTGCACTAGGTAGGATTTTTTTCAGTACAAAACAAAAGTTTTGTCCCCTATAAACATGTTGTGGACCGGGTTCTGGTGTTTCCACGATTATCTCGTCTTTTCACTTGACGAAAAAGTCAGTTATCATCACCTATATTGAATATTATTGTATCAATGTCATTCACAAATGAATAAAAAAGAACGTTGTGCCATGAAATGAAATAGCTTTGTCGGTGTAAAGTTCGTCTTGAGTCTCGCTAGCAATTGCTCAATTCTTATGACTTTTCCAAGTAGTAAGATACTAGTAGTGTCACGTTTCAGGAATGGAGGCAGAGCCAGTGGCAGGATATATGGGTGTTTATTGGAACCCAAAGTAAACTTGAAACAAAAGGGAGTTGGGACGTAACCCAAAGTAAATCCAGCCCGCACCTAGGGCGCAAAACAAGAACGATACTACCATAAGGCAACTCTATACTCTAAAAGTGTAGCACACTGCATACACAAACGTAACATACACAACAACCCACAAGGACACGGGGAACAGAGGGATCTATATACACACATCTAATGGTGGAGAAACAAATACCAGTTGTGATCAATGATTGCACAAAGACAGTCCGGGATTGGATAATGATGGCTAGGGCGGTACTAGCTAGAAGGCCGGCGACGCCGACCGCCTGCGCCGGAGCGAAACAGGAGGAGGATCTGCCACGGGGAGTAGCATGTGGCTGCAGTACCGGAGGCTGCAGTTTCAGGACCGCAGTTCCAGGACCCTCGTTATTCGCGACAGCGTCACCTGACGAATTGGATAACCATGGACCGGCACAAGTTTAATCAATACATAGCATGTTTATTAACAAGATGGACGGTAATCAGAGTGAGTAGCCATATTGAATCACGTTTTGTTTTGTATCAAACAATGCTGGTGTCTTGAATTGGACAGGAAAGTTAATGTTAGCTAGCTTGTTGACGGAATGTAAATCAGGCTTTGGGTCTTGAATTGAATTCGACAGCAAAGTTGATATTAGCTAGCTAGGCCGAACTTCGCCCAAAGGCTTAACGTTTAGTATCATAACGTTAGCTAAATAGTGAAGTTAGCTAACGTTATGATACTAAAGGCTTTACTATAATAGTCTTAAAGAAGGCACTACAGTCATCTGTTAAAGTATGATAGCTTGCAGCAAAACGAATTTTTAGCCTATTTGTATTGTTGTATATTGAATCCATAGTGCGATTTTGGCAAGCCCAACTAGGTGTCTTATATGAATTGTTGACTTAATGACTATGATAATTAATTCAGGCCAGCACATTAATTAAACTTAAAAAGATGATAAAAGTATGTGGATATGATCTGTCTGTCAGCTAAATCAAATCTGCAGCCTACTGTCTTCAGTGTAAATGCTTGTTCAATACTCATTGTTTTACCATTTTACTTAAGTCAAAATAGTCTTTTGGTTCAGTAATAGGCTTGGGACTAATTTGTCTGTGAAATAATCTTACAATGTTCGATTTGACCAATTAGGCTCTCTCCTTTTGAAGATGCATATAACCATCCAGGAAGGAAGATCCTTGCCAGATTTAAAAAGATGCACCACATGCTGCAAGGACGTCCACTTTCCGTTTAGTCACTCAACTGTGTTTCACCCAAAAAGTTTGAGCAAGGTCACAGCCCATTTAGAGGGCCATTTCAACCAAGCAGTTTTCCATAAAGGTAAAATTAAAAAAACAATTCTGTGAAGTTTCAATGCGATGCATTAAAAGCAGCCTGAATGTTATCAACAATTCCTTTTGAGCAGTGAATCAATACAAGTCTGTCAATACTGAGCAGTGAATCAATACTGATTTGTTTGCTCTGACCAGATATTCGATTCAGACACATTTAAATAATATATAGGCCTAATAATACTTGTATCATTATATGTTTTAGGATATACCATTCACAGATGTGTTAAATTGTTGACCACAATGGCGTTACCACTGAATATTGAAGGGTCAGGAAGTCAGATGACAATAACGTTTTTTTATATTTGTTTTCTTGCTTCTTTGTCTCTATCTCTCTGTCTCTCTCATTGAAGGATGAAGGTAGATGGAGTGATGTGGGGGGGGGTGATGGATGTCGGTCTGGATGTGGTGTAGGGAGGGGTTATTGTTTTATTGTTATTGTTTGTTTTTGGTTAACATTCAAAAAATAATAATGTGTATATATAATCTTGAATCTGCCCCCTGAGTCGTCCTTGTCTTGCCTCTCCAAAATGACAAATTTCAGGTTGAGATCTAGTGACTGCAAAAGCCATAGCAAATACAACTGAATATAACAATATATTTTTCCTGAGGGAACTTTGTTTGTGGTGTCAGACACATACAAAATTTAGTATGCGTACAGGTATGTACTGTATTTACAGGTATATACAAGATGATCCGCTTTACAGACATGCGGTTAATGTTGGCAGCCATGTCCAATACAACAAAGTTCATCCCAGCATGGCCATCCACACGAAAGGACACATCCTCAAGCAGCCCATCCATCCTGCCATGGAGGTTCAACACCAGCAGCAGAACAGAAGGAAGCGGTGGATCCTCACTGCAGCCCCATCCATCCCACATCACCCAAAGACACATTTCGTTACAATGATGACAAGAAATCAAATACAGAGTTTAACTTATTTCCCCAAAGAACTTTGATTCATGTATATAATACAGCATATAATAAAATACATCACAGAATACATATGTTGCATATGTACATTGAGTGGGGAGAAGACAGAACCCTGTGTGTGTAAGGAATGTAATTATCCACAGTATGAGTAGAGGATTTACACATTTAGTAGTTTTATTCTCAACAAACGTGGTTGAATGGTGTTAAAGGCACTAGAGCAATCCACAAGCCTGGCATGTGCTTTTGGTTCTTCCAGATGGGAGTGTATATGATGAAGTAATGTAAGGGCAGCATCATCTACACTTCTACTCTTCCTGTAGGCAAACAAGTTGATCTGCCAGGTTCTGGACCGTCTCTTGTAGTTGCGAAAGTACCAGATGTTGAAAACGCTTCACCACTGATGTAAGAGCTACAGGCCAGAAGTCATTGGGAAGTCTGGGTCTGCTCTTTGGAACAAGGCAGATGGTAGTGGTCTTCCACAGAGCTGAACTGTATGTTCCTCCAAAGACCAGTTGAAAAGTTCACAAGAGATGGGCCAATTGTTTGTAGCAGGTCTTCAGGAACTTATTACTGATGTTATAAGGACATGATGCTTTGTTGACTTTCGCTCTTTGGTGAAGTTAAGCCCATCAGTGCTCATGTTGCAGGCTTTACATTGGTTCTCTGTAGTCCCAGACAATGTTTTGAGGCCTCTCCAGGCATCACACATCTGTCCACATTGAAATGTATTTTCCACCTTTTCTTTAGACCATTTAGCTTCCTTAATTTGCTTACTTCATTTACCTTGAATCAAATTATACTGAATCTTGACAATTATGGAACATGTACATTTGTTTCTACTGTAATGTAATTTTAAGTTCTTTAAATATCCAAAGTTTATAATTTGAACATATTTTCAAATATTATACCTTTCTTCATGGGTATAATTGTCTCCTCAAATATCATCACATATCCTGAGAAAGCCTCCACAGCCTCATCAAGTGTGTTGTCACTGTCGTGAAAATCTAGGGTCCTAAAAATGCGGTCCTGAAACAGCAGCCCCTGGCTTGGGTGGAATACTGCCTTCAGGTCATCCAATTCGCTAGGTGGCGCTGTCGTCGTCGTCGCGAATAACGAGGGTCCTAGAACTGTGGTCCTGAAACTGCAGCCTCCAGTACTGTAGCCACATGCTATTGACCACAGGGGTGGATGTGACAAGTAGGCCTATTTCAGGCTAATAAGGTATTAAAACGGCCAGTGGCAAAAGCCATACAGTTCACAGATGCTATTTGTAGTGGAAGTAAACTTCATAAGAAATGTTAGTTAGTTTAACACAATACTTAATTGTGTCTAGCTAAATATTCAAACTTCGCAAGATGTTAAGGCATGACAAAATGATCTAATGTTGAGACGCAATTTTACGACAAGGTATTGTGTCCCAATCGGTCCCAATACTGGCATACTAGCTTTCTGACCGGTGGAAACTACTTTCTGACTGGTGAGTAATTGCAACATGCTGTAATTGTTTTTTACTGAAATAATCCTAACTAGTTCAGCTTTAATAAGTATTCTCCCATAGAAATAATTACTACCATCAAAATCCCACATTATCAACAACTGACAATGGCTGGTCATCAAGTGCAATTAACTCAGCAAGAGCCTCTGCTCTTTCATTTTTTCTGCCCGAAAGCTGTCTCTGGACATTTATTTTGCTTCTCCAGTGTTTGCTGCAAAGTTAGCTGTTGTTGTGGTTCTGCGCTGCTAGCATTAGCATACTCCTTGAACTCTGTGCTGTGTTGTCTAAAGATGTTTGAACAAATTGCTTGTGTTAAATCCCGCTCTACCAATCTGAGTATATTCTATACTTATGCAGCCAGAGGCGACACAACCATCGATTTTCACTTAACGTTTCCATGACGTGGTATCAGTGCGTGGTATCAGCATATTTCTATGAGTACAGGTACATAAGCCCAGTATCGGCTTGATCCCTACAAGCAAGCAAAGTGCTAACCGAAACAAATTAACACTTGACTGGACCCAGCAAACAGCTGACTGGAGTTAGCAACTAACTAGTCTTGCGAGGCCACACCTCCAATCTTGTCTTGCCTCTATGGAGGTCTGGAAATGTACCTAATAAAAAAAGTTGCCACTGACTCTCAGCGACAAGATTTCTATTGGATATTAGTTTTCAAAAAACCTCCACTCACAGGCTTGTTGAATGCAGGCTTAGCATAGTTTCACTATTTCTTCGAACTGGATAGAACACAATTCCTGAAA
The DNA here is from genome assembly GCA_016801175.1 of Esox masquinongy. Lineage (NCBI taxonomy): Eukaryota > Metazoa > Chordata > Actinopteri > Esociformes > Esocidae > Esox > Esox masquinongy. Next base: position 12,129 of record JACXGI010005084.1, on the reverse strand, counting down.
GTTCTTAGTTCCTACCTAGTTAGCAACATATCAGAAAAGAAGCAAATATGGAGGAAAAATGTAATTCTGTTTCTGTTTTTACCTTAGAATAAACACTTTTTTTAATCCCAAAAACCAAAATGTATCTATAGTTGCTATGATAGACAAAATCAACCAATACTTTTTTAATATTCTAGACAATGTTCTGCTTAATAATATGTCTAGACATTATGATCATAGTGACAACTTATATGTTTTGGGTCAAAACATGTCACAAGTTGAAAGCTAGAGAATCAGTTGGAGTAGGGCTGGCCATTACTGCACGATAAGCCATGACAATGTTTGCAGAGGCTAGGTTTCTGGGAAGGCTCTCACACCACAAGCTGGTCTTGTGCCACAGTTATCGACGCAAACTGCTCTAGAGAATAGGCTATATGAAATTGCTCGTGACATGGCTGCACAGAACACATCTCGCCCTGCCTTTGTATCCCACAAGCTAGACCCTGATTCATTTTTGGACTTGTAGACAGCAAAGTAAAATATGGACAGGGTCCTCAGCAAGCCCTATAAGTAATACCACCTTGGGAAAGTTATGAACAGAACTTCCTGGTCCCTCCCACACACTACACAAGAAAGCCTTTCCCATGAGAAAAGTTCAGTTCCAATGAGAACAAAATAATAATAGCTTGTGTTTGTGAAAGGTGAGGGATGATTTTACTTTTAGTGTGTGATGTTAGACATTACTATGGGTCTCAGTGGGTGAAATGTCTCCAACGTGATAATTGTTCACCTCATATGACCTGGTAAAGAAGTACTGAAACAAACACTGACCATGGTAGGCACAGTTTGTGTATAAGTGTTTTGAGGTGTAGTGAGAGTTTCCTCTTTCTCTGCACTCAGCAGGATTTTCAACTAGTGATGGGACGTTCGACTCACTTTACTGATCCAGATCTTTTCGATATATTATATACTTAAAAAAAGAAATCTTTCGACCCACTTCGTTCATTTGAGTCAGTCCCGTTGTCGTTCATTCTGTTGATCGCGGGATGAATAGGACCATGAGAAAAAGTGTATTAATAAATCTGATCAGTTTAATCGAGTCCTGACAGTTACAGTATTACTAATAGATATGTACATAATCACTTGACAGCTGAATAACAGCCTACTGTCCTAATATTTATTGTAGCTAACATTTCTAACTTTGGAACATTAAGGATGATAAGGAGATACATGGAGATCTGAAAAGGTGAAAGACTTATTTCCTCGTTAGTCGTTCGCCTTCCATCGTTCTCAGGTGATCCGAAGTGCCTAAAGAACATTTATTTTCTTCATGGTTCCTTCAGGTGAACAAGATTCGAAGATCCATGGATCATCGTTCATTGTTCCTTCCGGTGAAAGAGATTCCAAAACCGTGGTTCATCGTTCCTTCCGGTGAACGAGATTCGAAAGAGCCATGGATCATCGTTCATTGTTCCTACTAGTGAACGAGATTCGAAGATCTGTGGATCATGGTTCATTGTTCCTTCCGGTGAACGAGATTCAGAGATCCGAAAGAGCCATGGATCATCATTCATTTCGTTCATTGTTCCTTCCGGTGAACGAGAGTCGAAGATCCGTGGATCATCGTTCTTTCTGGTGAACGAGATTCTGAGATTTGAAAGAGCCATGGACCAGTGTTTATCGTTCCTTCCGGTGAACGAGAATTGAAGATCCGAAAGAGCCATAGACCACCGTTCATCATTCCAACCGGTGAACGGGATTCGAAGATCCTACTGAGATGAATCATGATTCAGCAAAAAAATGTGTTCAAAAAGAACGAATCGTTCACGAATGACCCATCACTATTTAACAAGCATATTCCATCTATTCTCCACCACTGGGTCATTTTGACCCTAACATTACAAATGTAACTATTTTTTTAATTTGGTCGCCTTTAGTTTTATATGTTCATAAACACAATGTTAAGGATATCATCAGGTTTCATGCAGATCAAAAAAACTAAATGGTATTTCAGACAAATCAAAGTCTTAACACGGGTCAATCTGACCCTAACATAACTTAAAGGTTAACGTGTTTTGAGACGTTACTGGAAAAAACGTGTTTCCCACCCCTTTGCCACAAAAATCCTATAGGTATTCCCCAGGCCTAGCGACAAGCCAGGCCTGGTTTAAAAGGCTAGCTAGTAACCAACCGAAGCCAGTAAACCGCAAACGAAAGCTAACTAGCAGCTAACGGGAGCTAGGAAATGGCTAACTCTTATAGCGCAACAACTACAAAGTTCTCAAACAAAGTCAAACATTAAAATTATATAAACCCTTGGGATATCGTTAGGAGTGTCGTTTTCGAAAATAAAAATGTTCAAGAGTAACAAATTCGAAAGGAAATGTGCCATCATTGCATCTTACATTCAACATGTTTTCTGTCTAGTCTGAAGTTATAGGCTAAAATTAGGCCTACTATGCTGTTCCAACTACGCATATAAATATATAAAGTGTATGGTTTGCAACCCTCTACACACATTCTAGAAGGCAAGTTATCCAATTTAATTGAAATTCCTAGTGTACTTTCGTACTTCACCGACCTGGAAAACAGGGTAAATGAGCGATGATGAGACAGAAAACGTGGCTTTTCCTTCGCGCAGTGTTGGATCCGGTTGGATGGTCTAGTCCCAATGCAACGCAAACATGTTTCTCTGCCCCCTACTGTCCAGCAGTAGTAAGTGTATCTGAATAATACAACCTTGGAGAACATACAGTTTGTTTGCGTCACATCTACTTGTTGATGCAAGTAACCACTGCTTTACCCGACATTAGTTAATATAAATGAATTATGTTAAACTATCATTATCTGGCGTACCTTAAAAATAGTTAACCAACTGTAATCATATTAACAATTAGGATCATTTTATGAAAATGTTATATAACTTAGCCAATTGTTCAGTGCAAACAACTAGCTAGTCCTACATGAATTCATGTCCTGCATCCACACGCCATGCGTTTCTATGCTGTGTCACCATGAACAAATGAGAGTACACTGTGTTTAATTTAATGCATTTGTAAATCATCAATCAAATTGTTATAAATATTAACCGATTGTTTTGGTATCAGTTCATTATTCGTTCATGTTAACTACTGTATTCGTTAATCCTAGTTCATGTGCTCTTACCGGAAAGTGTTACCGCAAGTAGGTTACCACTATACATTACAAGCTAATACTTCAAAGTTGTTTCAAAAACAGTTCGTCGATCAGCTGACTGCTTCTGCAACCCTAGCTGTATGTTGCGTTGTCCAGCCTCTGCAGTGCTACATAATTCAAGTGCCATCTGGTGGCGAATCGTACCCAATGAGAGTTTTTTTTCTAGATAAAACATTTATATTTCAATACGGAGTTTGACTTATTTTAGATAAACCAGTCTGTAAAATCTCAAGACTGAATAAGCCTCGAGTTAACTTTCGTAATGGGTGCTGGATAGTCATGGGTGCTAGCGTGATACCAGGAAAAAGACCCGTTTTATTCTGTAACACAGAACTACTCTTCCCGTGATGCAGTTCACTTTCCAGTGACATCCATGCTGCGGTTGTTTTTATCCTGTTGTTGGTACCTGGCTACCTCCTGTCAACTAGTACTGGCCAAGTAAAGGTCTGTTAGAGGAATAGTGGCTGTAATTTAAAAATATATATATATATATATATTTTATTGTTACATTTGAGGACTGTTATTTGAACGTTTCAAGCTTCGCGTGTTTTTGGTGAATTTTTAGCCATGTTGTCCTCGGTTCCGCCGCGGATCTTCATGCGAAGGTCGCGTAGCCTTTCCCCGTGCCGCGTGTTCCAGACTACCACCAAGGACGCCGCAAGGAACCACATCATCCTCGAGAATACGGAGGTCAACCGCAACCCCATCGTTTCCACCTCCAGGGTCTCCCGTAGAGGTATTCTGAGCGAGGATATAAAAGCTTTGAGTGTGAGCCCGGCAGTGCAGTACCACCATCTGGCCCCCAAGTGGCTGTCTAACCTCCAGGATCGCAGGAGTTCCTGGGCTTCTCTGGCTTCCAAGGGGTGCAACAACAACCAGTACTGGGAGCAGAGCGGGGAAAAGACAGAGGGAGAGAGCGGGAACAAGCGCCCGTATGGACTGGCTTGTGCAGGAGTACTGTCCGCTGCAGCCGTTGCCTTCTGTCTCAAGAAAGACTCTGATACTAAAGGTGCGCGCGTGCGTGTGTCTGACTGTCTGTCTGCATCTGTGTCTCGTGTGTGTATGTGTGTATTCTGCCTGCTATAATGGTGTGCCTTTTCTCTTCAGGTGATGCACTTTTGGAGGCAGCAAGGACGAACAACTCTCAAGATGTGGCAAGGTATATTATTAAAAAAAACAGAAATGTTCCACCCCCATGGACTGTCTGTACTCTTGCAGCACACACTGGGGGAAATGCTTTATTTAGACAAAAGCCTTCCATGTTCCAGAGAGCTCTAGAGCCATTCATTGTCTTCCTGATGTATTCTGTCAGATACTCACTTTTAAAAAAAATGGTACCAGATAGAGGTTATAGCCTGACCATTTTTGGCTTTTTCCCAACCCTATTTTGTTTTTAGCCATTGTATGCTTTATTGGGTAGGAAAGTGTTGATATATTGAGGATATGGTGTTTTTTGACGAAGAAGCCGTAGATTGAATTTAAATCCTCACTTCCACAGTATATGTCCACAGGAGCAGCTCAGACTGATGGACCAGCCTAGGCCACACAACCCTATTTTTGAAGTTCTATAAAGAATCATGGTCTAATGGCTCTAAATTGAACCTGTATTGTGGGACAGAACCCTTTCATAAGGTTCTATGAATAACTGCTTTAGTATCCTGGGATTTCTAGATGTAAAGGTATAGCTGTATTACCAGATTCATAGAGGCCGCTATTTCCCTGGGGATTACTGGGTACTGCCAGCAGACCAGCTATGAGAGACTGTTAGGTCCAGATTGTGATAATGAATAATACAAAAGAAATAAAACTAGTAAGTTAAATATATTTGATTCTTCAAAGCAGTCACCTTGGTGACAGCTTTGCGCACTCTTGGCATTCTCTCAGCCAGATTCATGTGGTAGTCACCTGGAATGCATTTCCAAAGGTTTTGAAGGAGTTCCCACATATGGTGAGCACTTGTTGGCTGATTTTCCTTCACTCTGCGGTCTTATTCCTCTCAAATCATCTAAATTGGGTTGAGGTCGGGTGATTGTGGAGGCCAGGTCATTTGATGCAGCTCCATCACTCACCTCCTTGGTCAAATAGCCCTTGAGGTGGTGTGTTTTGTGTCATTGTCCTGTTGAAAAACAAATGATAGTCCCACAAAACGGATGGGATGGTGTATTGCTGCAGAATGCTGTGGTAGCCATGCTGGTTGAGTGTGCTTTGAATTCTAAATGAATCACAGACAATGTCACCAGCAAAGCACCCCCACACCCTCACACCTCCTCCTCCATGCTTCTTGTTGGGAACCACATATGCAGAGATCCACCCTTCAGCCACTCTGAGTTTCACAAAGACACGTCTGTTGGAACCAAAAATATCACATTTGGACTCATCAGACCATAGGAAAGATTTCCATTTCTCTCATGGGTCTTGACCGAAGCAAAACCCTTCTTATTAGTGTCCTGCAATAGTGGTTTCTTTGTAGCAGTTCGACCATGAAGGCTATATTCACGCAGTCTCCTCTCAACAGTTGATGTTGAGATGTGTGTGTTTTGTGAACTCTATTAAGCATTTATTTGGGCTGCAATCTGAGGTGCAGTTAATTGGCAATTTCTAAGGCTGGTAATGCTGATGAACTTATTCTCTGCAGCAGAGGTAACTCTGGGTCTTCCTTTCCTATGGCAGTACTCATGAGACCCAGTTTTATCATAGTGCGCTTGATGGTTTTTGGAACTGCATTTGAAGAACTTTCAAAGTTCTTGAAATGTTCTGGATTGACTGACCTTCAGGCCTAAAGGAATGATGGACTGTTGTTTCTCTTTGCTTATTTGAACTTTTCTTGACATATTATGGACTACTACATTGCAGACATAATGGTCTTCTTCTGTATTCCAGCCCTACCTTGTCACAACAGAACTGATTGGCTCAAACACATGTTAATTGAAATGCATTCCATGTGACTACATCATAAAGATGGTTAAGAGAATGCAAAGAGTGTGCAAAGCTGTTATCAAGTCAAATGGTGGCTACTTAGAAGAATCTGCAATGTGAAGTGTGTTTTGATCTGTTTAACACTTTTGGTTGCTATGTATTTCCATATGTGTTATTTAATAGATTTGATATCTTAACTATTATGCAACAATGTGGAAAAAAATAATAAAACAAAAGAAATACCCTTTAATGAGTAGATGTGTCCAAACTGTATGTAGCTGACTGCGTTATTAAAACCATAAATTAGGGTTCTATGAGAGAACCTTCCTTGAGAAACCAACATTTTTATTGTGTAGGCTATACAAAAAAAAATGGTCAGACACCAAACATTACATTATGTATGATCTGTTTCTGAAGTTTCCAAGATCATTATGAAGGATTAGTGGAATGAGTGCTGGTGTTGACCAGATAATAGTTAACCTCTCCATTACCCCCTGCTATCACTAAGAAGAACACTTGTCCTTACAGTATGTCGAGTCTCGTGTTTCCTCTTTCAGCTCTGTACACCAAACATTTCGATTTGTTATTGGGAACAGTTACTATCAAGTTGAAGTGTATATTCTCAGCTTTCAGTTGTGGGTATTTGTGTACATATTGGTTTCACAACTTAGAGATGACAAGTGTTTTTATACATAGTCCCCATGTATTATTTTGTAGCTTTCCAGTTAAATCATAGCACATGCAGTGTTTGTATCTCTTGTCTCCACCAGGGGGAGATAGAGGCCCATGGCTGTTCATTGGGGCTGGCTGTAGAGGAGACACTCGCAGACACAAACCTACTCTCTTGCATACACTTTCTATTTCCTTCTCTGCCGCTCTCTCGTCCTCTCCTTCCTCTCTTCATCTCTACCTCTGTTCCTGCTTCACATTCACAGTGGCTCCATATGAGCTGAAAGTCAAACATGCAGCCCTCTGGTTTCCTAGTTCCCCCTTCCAAACCCAGTCACCCTGAACCAGGAACCGTGGAACCGAAGCGCCAAGCAGTGTGTGGTGGTTGGGGGGGGGGTGCGGTCCCCTACATCTGTCCTAGCAGTAAATCGTGTGAAACGTCCGTGGAATGAAGGTTATTGTATTTTGGAGAGAAACGTAAGATGGGTACCTATCATGCCAGCAGCAGCACGCCATCCGCACTCCGGTCTCCCGTTACAGTCGAGCTGCGCAACTTCCACCCTTGAGTTTGATGCGCCGACGGTTCTGATTACCTGCCCCCGCCCCCCCACCCCGGCGTTATAGCCCTGTGGCAGATGGCGTTAGACGAAGGTGGGACAGCACAGATGTGTTAAGTGCTTTAGTTTGAGAGCAAGGGTTTATGTCCTAGCATGGTTGGGGGGGCCAGGGGTGTTTACAGTCAACACAGACGCCTCGGTAAACCCCCCCCCCCTCTCAGGTAACACCACCTGATGTCGTCCCCCCTGGGCGGAGAACTCGTCCAGTACGCTCACGCACACGTGCGCAGAGAGCATGGGTTGGATGTGTCCAGGTCTGTCAGCCGTGCCTGGATGAGGTCTTGAGAGTGGTGACCGTGGCAACAGGACAGCTGTCTTAACCCCTCATTGTTTCTGTCTCCTGTCAGGTTGCTGGCCGAAGGGGTGGAGCCTAACCATCGGCACCGTTTGGGCTGGACCGCTCTGATGGTGGCCGCAATGAACCGCCAACACAGGTCAGAGAGGCGGTGGGTGTGTGTGTGTGTGTATGTATGTATGTGTGTGTGTGTGTGTCAACTTTGTCCCATACAGCCAGATCGCCACAGTAAAAGTGCAGACTGCTCCTTTCACGCCAGACGGCCCCAAATGTCCCCTCAACCCTCCCTCCCTGTGCCCCCTAAATTAAATTAGCCCCTCACCCCTGTACACACAGTGAGGGCCAGTGGCTCAGGGGTGGGGGGGTTAAGGCGGGGTGAATCCAATTTGGGGACTGTTGGCCAATGGGCCATGTCTCTGCATGGGACCAGGGGTTTTCCTTAGCGATGATTGACAGTTTACCTCGCCATCTCCTGAACACACACAACCGAAGCACAGTCCTACACACTATTCTTGGGCTGCAGTATTTGTATAAAATATTGAATCACAATATATTACAATTATGAATTGCGTTTTTCAAACATTTGGGTGTAAACAGCGTAGATAACCTCACTTCTAGAGATCATAGAAATCATGTCCTACACAATGTGCTACTGAAGTGCTTTTGAAACATTTAACATTTATTATTACCGATTTGAAGGTGCAGCCTGTGTCAAAACAGTGAAGTATCTACTAATTTAATGCAATGGCGTTTGCTATGTTTGTGCTGTTGCTAGTTAGGCAAACTGTCTCAAATGTTGGGGGTGTTTTTTTAAAATATATTTTCTCCTATATTAAGTATGTTTGTCAACACCAACATTGAAGTTGAAACTCTTAATTACCATGCTGTTGTGTATGTGGGGCAATTGGTGCCACTCGCTAGCTAACAGCAGATGTCTTCGCTTCCAGTTGCAACTCAAACATTAACATTGAAATCCAATCAAGTATTTGAAAGTAGTCCAGGTATAATAGAAATCTACAAACATACAGAAACCGCTAGAAAAACTATTACGGACAGACGACGCCTGCTTGTCAGCTCACGTGGTGACTCACGTATCACCTTTTTTTTGGAGCCGAAAGTCACAAAGGTTTGTGATTTGGATGTTGCACACGCCAATTTTGATTATAATTTAGATTGGAATTCAATTAATCGTGCAGCGCTACAATATACCAGCAAAAACTAGACAAACACTTCACATCTGTGTCAATACCCGATCTCCCCCTGTGCCCTTTTCCCCTGGCCATCACTTCATAAGCTCCCCACACCACCCACCGTTTCCCCTGGTGCCCAAAAGCCCCCCCCCCTCCACTGTTAAATGCCAGTGTGAGCTGCAACAATCAGCTGTGTGCTGGCCTATGAAGTGTGGATGTCCGGGTTCAGAGGAATGGATCGCGTGTCATTTTGATTCATGATTCCTTGTCTGGTGACTCACACTAGCGCCGTGATTCACTGTACTGTACTCCGCTGTGTGTGTGTTGCTCCGGATGAGTGTGTGTTATGAGTGCTATAACTCAGTGTGGCGATGACACCCATCTGTGTTTCATCCTGTCCCCTCAAACCCCCAGTGAGCTCTCACTGCTGGAGGCAACACACACGAAAGCACAGACGATCCATGCATCAACACACACACACACACACACACACACACATGCATGAACACTTATTATTTGCCACTCCCTGCCACATTTTCCTGAAGTATAGCGTACTCTCACACAGTGTATTTATCAGATACACAAGGCTGTTGGTTTATGACTGTCACGTCCAAACAGTCGCTGTATAAATGTCCACCGTAGTAGTTCATATAATTACACGCACATTAGCCTCTTCCACAACCAGGCTTCCCGAATTGGAAAAAATGTGTGAAGCCAATGGCAGAAAGTAGCTAAAAAATGGGTGGAAATCTGTGAGCCCACGCAACACATTAAACCAATCAAATGCCGTAATTTTCCAGAGAGTGTTCAGTCAGAGTTGTAAAGCTTTTGTCAAGTTGGATTTTGGGAAATGCTCACTTATGGCAATACACAATAGTTTTCCCACCAGGTTTTCTTCAAAAATACATTTACATGTTTGTTTCTACAATTTCTTCCATTCAGCTAATTTGTTGTTATGACTTTGATTTATTGCAGCAACTCTTAACGGGTCCAGGAGAGGCAAAGTTCGGGTCATGCATTCTTCAATGCGATGCTGCTCCGTATCACAATGCTTCCTTAACTTGCTGGGGCAATGCATCAGACCAACTGTCATGTAGATTTTCAACCTCATTCAGTCAGGGGCCCACCGCAGAACATCTCTATAGACAACACTCAGTTATTCATAAATACAAACAAAACTAGTACTTGATAAGAGATGAGTATCATATTGAGATTCTTACCATATTATGTGTGTATACAAAAATATTAGGTTTGTATAAATGTTAGGTTTGTACAGCAGGTACGTAAGGTACTTACAGTGATTAGATAACAACTCAGACAATTCATTTTTTTAGAGAGTAACAGTGGTGTCAAATTTGAGAGTTTTTGCAATTTGTTGGCAGTAGAAAACTAAATGAAATGACTGGCAATGTATTGACTCTAGGTGTGACCAATGTTAGGAATCTACCAGAATGCAGCTTTCTTATGGGCTGGCAGATGTTGAGGAATGAGCTGAAGAAAAAGGGGTGTTTTTAGATTAACTTATGCCATTGAGTCAGTCGTAGGGGGCAATGCTGACGTAGCGAATGGCGTTGTGATGAACTGTCTAATTTATTTTTGGTAACTATTAGCTAGTAGTGAAATTATTTTCATTGCGAAACAGGAAATCCATTTTAGATATGATTTTAAACTGGAGGTGGCTGATGTGAGTCTGGAACGAGACTGAATGGTGTAACCAAACCCCCCCAAAAAATCAACATACTAATTGGATTAATTTAGGGTGAACATTTTTGTGGGTGAGGAGGTAGAGGCAATTTAATATTAAAAAAACATGCTTTATTTACTTTAATTGAGGAGTAGTTGAAGATCAAGGAAGGCACATTAAATGTTATTGAAGCTACAGTGCCCTCTAGAATTTTTGCACCCCTTTGTCAAAAATAGCTATGGACAAAATGTTATTGTTGTTAATCTGTTTGAGCTTTCACTCAAAATATAAGAGAAATCAACCTTTAATTTAGTAAAATTTGTTCAAAGGAAAAACAAATCAAGAATTTTTTTTCACAAAAATTTGTGGAAAGATTATAGGCACCCCAGCATGCAGTACTTTGTGCACTCTTCCTCTGCCAAGAGAACAGCGCTGAGTCTTCTATAATGTTTGATGAGGTCAGAACTCATAGCAAGGGATCTGAGACCATTCATCCATGTAGAATCTCTCCAGATACTTCAGAGTCTTTGCTCCTCGCTTGTGAACCAGCTCAACCCACAGGTTTTCAACAGGGTTTAAGTCAGGTGACTGAAATGGTCATTGCAAAAGCTTTACTCCCTGGTCAGTGAGACATTTTTGTTTGGATAAGAATAAACACTTGTCCTGCTGGAATACCCAACGACAATACAGTTTTAGCTTCCTGGTACAAGACAGAGTCCAGGATGCCTTGTTCTAACAAGGATCCCTGGCCTTTGGAAGTAAAACAGCCCCAAAACATTACATATTCACCACCATATTTTATCAATGGGAATTAGGTTATTTTCTACACAACTTTATCTCTTATTGTACCAAACCTAACTGGTCTTTGTTTTCAAAAAGCTTTTGGGCAGTTTTGTCTCATAGATGAGACCATAAATGAGACAAAAAATTAATTTTTCCAATTAAAATTCCAGTGACATTTAGCCAACTCTAGGTGCTCCCGTTTATTTCTTATAGAGAGTAGAGGCTTTCTTCAGGTAAGACAGTCAATTAGCTTGTCGGCATGAGGTTAGCGTGTAATTTTGGTAACTTGGTGACCTCCAAGATTCTTCCAACTTCTGCAGTTTTTCACCTGTGATCCATGGATAATTTTTTACCTTTTAAAATCATTGTTTTTACTGTGCATGGGGGCAGTATACACTTACAAGCAGGTACATCACAGCTCCAGGTGATTTAATATAATTTTGTCTTACTTAGATTCTGGGTTTTCTGACCTTTACCATGCTGTTAAATAAAAAAGGGTGTGTATGAGGTGTATGTTTCACCTCATATTTATACCCCAATGAAACAGGAAGTCATAGATGACCAGTTAACATTTCGTAAGGACTCAGATGAACTTGAAAGAAATACCTAGCTATCTGATAACATCTTCTCATAGTTTTTTTTGCTCATCTTTAGTTTAATTCTGGAGGTTACTGTATGTTATCGGGTGGTCAACGGAGTCTTGAAATGTAACATCCTATAAAACATTTTGCTGTTGGAATTCTGCCAGTGGGATTTAAGTGTGTGGGGGGTGTCGGGTTAAGGATGTGCGTGTTAAGGGTA